>VCJN01002192.1:0-124387 GCA_006384855.1 Tetraselmis striata | reverse complement strand
ACGTACAGGGTAGTGATAGTTCGATATGTAGAAGCAGAGACGGCTAAACGGCCGTCGTAGAGACGCTGCAAGGGTTTCACTGCCAGTCCTGTCCCGGGGGAGGGAAACAATGTAGTAGGAGAAGTAGGGAATAAGTAGCGACTATATGTGTGGGCCGGTAGTACCTGTACGCTCAGGCCGTCGTATAAACGGTAAACTCGTACCCATACTCGAGGTGTACGGGTACGGGATGTCGATGCGCGACGAGATTGTGTGCGCGCGCTGCGGCCGCGGGCTGCATGTCGGATATATCTCGGGTTTCTATCGTATAGGTAGCGCAATAACACGGCGACGACCCCCTATTTCGCTCGGTGCTGGCAGTAGTCGTACAAGTCACAATAATTATGTACATTAACACCCTGTAGCGTAGATCGAGTACGAGAACCAGCACATGATGTCACTCATCACATACCTTGATTGATACCGGTAGGTTCCATGAGATCTTCCAGGTTGAGGTAAGCTATTTCGTTGTGGCATAGTGCTACGCCCTAGACAACCCCCTTTGGCTTCGCCTCCGGTTGTCTTCGCAGTTGGAGACGCATACCGCGTGGGAGTCGGCTTCCATCATCCCTAATCGGCACCGGGATCTGGGAAGGCGTTGTGAATGCAGTCTTCCGGCCGGACTTCGTCTGCTTCCCACACAGCATAGTGCAAGGTAGGCATGGTCACATACACATGTCATTTTCACCAGTACTGTTGGCATGGGTCGGCGGCACGACATGGCCGTTGCTGATATTGCGCCCGTGTAGATGTTGAGGTGTGTTAGCACCCCCCACATCTGCCCCTTCACCGTTATCGCATCATGTTTTATTTGGACATTGACATGATATTGTTAATGTTGCTTTCACCAAAGGTGTGCTTCCTTTGTGAAGCACTGTCACGCCAAGAACACCCCGTCTGCCCCGAGGATCCGAGCGATGGCGATGGGGACGCTACTGAGCACCCGTGCATATCAACATCATCGTATTTATTTAACATGCGTTGCAGCTCATAAGCATGCATGGTTAGCGCTTCAAATGTTTCTGTGGGCATGGCAGCGCAGGGTGGGCTGATGTCCTGATTTTTAGTACACCAAGTTAGTGCTGCGCAATGAATATGTTCATGTAGAGAATGGCACGCGCATCAAATATAAATATAGGCGCCGGGTGGGTCATGGGTTTCCAACTGTAGCGGAAACACATATTTCCTCCCAAAACCTTGTCTGCCAATATAAATATAGGCGCCGGGTGGGTCATGGGTTTCCAACTGTAGCGGAAACACATATTTCCTCCCAAAACCTTGTCTGCCAATATTGCATTCATTTTCAGGCATAATGTCACACATGAGACGTTATGCCGCGCAATGATGTGCGCCGACAACATTACGGGTGCCAATGAATAGACGAGAGCGCTATCATACTGCTTCATCGACCGTTGTAACCAAACAAGGATGTATGTGTATACACCCTGCTGTATTGATCCTTTCCTGTAATGCCATCATTGTTTTGATTGCATTTTGATACATCTACATATTGCTAGTAGTTCACAACATTATCTAAGGCTGATGCTTGTGGTATTGTGCACAGTATGCATGACTGATTTGTGTCGGCCCGGATACCCATGTAGAACCAGGTACCGTAATCACATTAAGGTACCATTGATATACATCAACACTGCTACACCGCGGCATCATTTTTTGCCGGGTTCCATATCACTTAGCCGCTAAGTGATGATGACAGCAACTCCAATATCGACTACTATACCGCCAGTAGTCATCGCACAACATGCTGGAGTCAGCCAACACTTCACAACTATCGCCACCTCCCCGCCACCATGACGACGTCTGGAGGCACAGTGTTTCTCTTCGCCGGCGGAGACAGCCTCCCCCTGGAGTATGGGCCGCCTCAGGATCTTCCCCTACCCCATCAGGGGCCGCCCCTCCTCTACTATATGTGACGTGCGTCAAATTGATCGTATAGAGGATGAGGTCGAGGACAGTGTCAAGGTAGACCGTGCCGTTGGACTATTGCACTCCTATGCGCTCTCAATCAGCACCGAAAGCGAGGCAAGTGCAAGGGGTGAAAGCGTGTACGGGTGCAGCGTAAAACCGGACTGAGCATGGAGGACCGCGGAGGCTCGACGGACGAGGGGCTACGAAGCCACATTTTGTGTGCCAGTGGGGTAAGAAGCAGCTTGGCGGCAGCTGGATTTTCCTTAGCTGCCGCAATAGGTTCCAGCTCTACACCCGCCCGCGCGGGTCTCGCGTAAATGTCATCGGCTTCGTCACCCGGACAACGGCAACGCCGTGAAAGGCACCTGGCGGAATGACGACACCGGACGGCACGGGCAGGACGCGGCCTGAACGCGCTATCCCATGCAAGACATGTAATACATGGTCTTATTTTGTGATGATAAATTCATCTAAGTCGACGACCCCTCACCGCCCCTTCCCCCCACGAGCATCGCTACTTGAAACAACCGCGTTCGACAAAGCCATCACCGTTGGTATCTACCCCATTGATGTATGGTGTTTCCGGCCTTGCCCATGTTGGAAACGATAATCCCTGAGTACACGAAAGACCACATAATCAAGCGGTCCAAGGAGCTCGCGGTTGCTCGGCCGGCCTGTCCCTATGACCGTATCCCTGGCCAGCCCACCGACGCCCACATGCGCAAGCCATATTCAGAAGGCGCTCCGCAGCCGCAAGGAGGAACCTGGCCGCACTCCAAGAAGTGGGCGGAGAAAGGTTGAGGGCATCCAGCTATGGAATTGGTCGCGTAGTTGCAGTATTTTCGCCGAAGCGGGTGCGAAAAAGGACGTCCGACCCACCCAGGACCCTCTACTTGACCGAGGGCCCAATAAGAGGCTGCGGCTTTGATTCCGCAAGTGCCTCCTCTCCCGGCGGAGAAAGGCGATGCCACCCTACCTAGAACCCCGGCCGTGGGGGATCGGTTGAGTTTCGAGATTTCAAGTTAGGTGGCCTTGCTGCTTGCGCGCATCGTTTCCTTATGCATGCTGTGAGCGACTACATCCACAACGACTGAGTTACAACTTAGGCCTGGCATATGATATAATGGCACCGTTGTAGGAGCAATATAGCCGGCTCCAGCCCCTCTAACCCCGTTCAATCGTCCAGCTCCCGTCCCCCGTGCTGGTCGAGCCTCCCGCTGCATGATACGACCAACATTCAAACGGTTCACCTGGGTGTGTTGCGTGTGACCTCCAACTTCGTTGATACGGCGAGAATGCAAGCTCGCGTCAACAAAGCAGCGCACTGCGAGCGGCAGCAACAGCTAAGCAGCCGCGAGCAGCCGACACCATGGCCGTGGGCAGCGAATGGGAGGCATGGCGGTGATGAACCCACCACCCCACAAGCCGCAGGCACACGAGCGAGCAGACCGGGCAGAAGAGGCACGCGGCAACACAACCCCCGAGCAGCAATAGCAAGCGCGCCGCGCCGCGGCGGGCGGCGTGGGCACTAGAGGTCCCATGTAAATACATGTTCTGGTTTGTTTCTTAGTACCTTCGCACAGTGTCCCCGACCCCATCCGCATCAAACTGGAAGTTGACCGGATAGTCACCGTCAAATTTGGCCAGACATGATGAAGCGTGCTTACATGCGCTTTAACCACAATTAGAAGCTCCCACTCTCATTGGTTGTTGGGTTGGCAACATCCAAGTCTGGCGCTTATGCTCTGATACAACCTCGAACCATCCGCCCGCCGCGTGAAATTCAATTTCATTGTCTTTATCACGTTGTCTTCATGTGGCGTAACATTACTGCCAGCTCCCGCCCGTTAAGTTTGAACTCCCGCGCGCGACTAGTCGCCGGGTAAATCGGCGGCTTACTGCCGCGCTTAGTGATCTGACTTGGTAGATATCACAAAGTATTGTACTCGTACCACCCCGAGCGAGGTACCTTGTTATGGTGACGACTCGCGACTTCTCGCGACTGCTCGTAGTTGGCGCTACTCGTCACGCTATTCTCTAATATTGAGTGCAAGATATCGCTGCCCCCACATGCCTCCCACCTGAAATAAAGTATTGCGGTGTCAAGCTTGCTACATACATGCGCTTACTCGCGCTTACTATTCGGTAAGCGCGGTTAAGCGGACCACGTTGTCTGACGTTTCGACGAGTGGAGGTCCGTGGATCGATTCCCGGCTCTGTCACTTGAGAGTAATATCGTCCGGGCCCGTGTCCGGGTTTACCCTGTTCATGCATTAGCTCTTCGTCGGGGTTCGAATGAGGCAACAATTTAATGGCTATGCAAGAGCTACGACTGCGGTTGGCGCACGAGGCCAAGTGATGGGGTGACTTCGGCCAATGGCCAGGGGCGAACTGTTCTTAACCCCTTTGACGCGAAGGTAGGCGAGGAATTCGCGGCGGTGTTGGATTGGTTGCTGGCGCCGGAAGGCCGCGAACGCCGCCTTCAGGACGTCCGACGAACTAGGGGGGGCTCTGGCTAGCCGCTCCTTCAATTGCCGCTGCCGCTTCGCTGAGGGCCGCGTGCGCGACTGCAATCGTAAAAACCATAGCAATACAAGGAGCGCTATTGGTCCAGCGTGGTCCAGTGCCGTTTCTCGGTCAAGATGCGGCTGGTCTCGTTAGCCGCAATGTCGTAGGAGTCCGGAGTCGTAGAGACACCGGGCGCCGGTTGAATCGCGAAGCCAGGCGCGATGAGGGGGGCCCAATCCTCTCACGTGAGGTAGTCGCCATCGGTGGGGAGAGAGCGCTGACGATACCGGCGGGGGGGGGGGGGGGGGGGGGGGGGGGGGTGATTCGTCATGCGGAAAGCGCTTCACGGCGGCGCCGGGCGCGCGCGTGTGGCTCCGAAAGCAGCGTTGGCGCGCTAGGCAGCTTGGGGTCATGGGCGAGCGAGTCGCGAGGCGAAGCCCCGGGAACTGCCCGCACCGAGGCCTTCAGCTCGGCGAAACGGGTAGGAGAGCCGGTAGACGAGCCGGCGCTCGCCTCATGCCTCCTTGTCTTTGCCGTCGTCGTTGCCGGGTCTAATGAGCCGAGCGAATGCCGCGGGGGCGGCGTCGTGCTAATACGGGCGTGGATAAGTCAGCAAGTCGATAGACGCCTCCATAATAGTAGCGGCGTGCGGTGTGGGATTGGAGTGCGAGAAAGCGCTCCATCAAAAGAGGCGAGCGCCAAGTGTCACCTCCGGAACCACCCAAGTAGGTTGGAAGTTAGGGACTGTGAGGTCGGGAGCTGTCGACGGTCAGCCGGTCACAACTGACAGCCGCCGTCATCTAAGAAAGTTTGGGATTTCCTAGAAAGTTCGGTGCGTCGTGTTAATTAAGTAGCACCGACTGCCGACAGAAAAGTTTTAACGAATAGCGCCGCGACTTCAACGAAATGCCCGCGCCACTCGGTATGTCCTGACTAACTGAGCGTTTTCAATTGCCGTGGATGTAGCTGTACGCAGGCTTGCGAAGTACAGCAGGAGACCGGCATTTGAAAATGCCGGTTTTCCGTGCCGTAGCCCGCCCGCATATAATGCGGCGGCTGTCAGTATGATTGCTCATTCTCTCGTCGTGCTAGCCGGCGCTCTGATTTACGTCTGTTCTACTGATCTGCCAACGAATCTGAGCACCATGTCCCTCTCCCACCGCTTGCTGTTACTTGCAGCTTTCCGTCTTACTTGCAACCCCTTGCTTCTATGCTGGGAACAATGATCACGAGGCTGGCCCTTCGGAGGGTCCGTCCCCGTTCGACAAGCGCGTTACTCAATTAGAGGACGCTATCAAGGAGGCTTCTCGCGACATCAAATCTGTTGAGGAGCTAGCTTCTCTCTACTGAAGGAGAGAGACTCGTGAGCACTACCGCATGCTCATCGACAACTACACAGCGCGAAGAACTGCTCTGGAGGCGCAAGCTCTATGCTTTCATTCTCAAAGCGAGGAGGCCACAGAATCCCGGAGGAGCCAAAGGCAAGGCCGCGGAGGCTCCTTCTGCTCCTTCTTCGCGTCGCTCGAAACGCGCTCGACGCAGGGCGCAGGACGACGACTCTGACTCCGATGACGACGACTTCGGCAGCGACTCTAACCTGCTTCCTCGAGAGCTTTCCCAGCCGCCTGGAGGTTTCAAGGATAAGGTCACTGGTAAAACTCACGTTATCCGTACCCAGCAGTTTCAGTTTATGGCGCTCGTTTTTTATATTACTTGGCAGCTATATGATACTATGATCCAAGTATACCCCGATATGAAGATTGAAGGAGGTTCCCGCCAAGCGCCCAGTCCCAGTAGAGGAGATGAAGTCGTCCACTTCAGAGTGGACTGTACCTCGCTTTCTTAGGAATCTGCTTCGTACCACATACGAAGAAGCCATGATTCTATGCCTTCGGCACAAAGTTTTCCTCCGATACTGCCGACATGTATCGTGGAGACGATATCTGGGGCCCCATATATGACTCTGTCCCCCAAAGAAAGAGCTCGTAAAGCTATGAAGCTGACGAAGCCCTCGTATAGTAAGGCAGATCGGGCTTCCACCAACACTGGAGGAGGTGGTCGTGGCGGTGGTGGTGGCCGTGGTTACGGCGGTAAGCGTAGTTGGCCGTGGTGGCGGCGGTGGTAATCGTTATGGAGGTCGTGGATATTACATGGTTTCGATCCCCTTGCTATGGCTTCAGTTATGGGCCGGCAACTTATTAGCGCAACAAAATAACCATTCCGGATTTTTACCTTCTGGTGGTCGTGTTATCGGCCCTTGCCATGGTTGTGGCGCGTTTGGCCACTTGAAGCATCACTGCCCGAATGCCAAGAAGGCTGATCTGATATACATCTCCGGATGTGTACACGGCTTCCTACAGCTGTACTTGATTCTTCGCTGTGATATTGCACCAGTACATTGATCCTCTGGGATTTGAGACTGTCCATCGCAGCTCTCTTTGTATTTTCATCTTTTGTTTATTCCAGCTCGGGCTGATGGCTTCCTGAAGCTTGTGTAATATACCTTTGCTGTCCGTTCAGCATTTGGTTTGTAAGTAATGTCTCTGAGGCTGGCTGACTCTGATTCAGCTTTCATATTGCTTTTTCTTCGCTACTGTTTCTCTATGTCCTTTGGCTCTGATGCCTATTTGATTTGCACTCTTTTTTCATTTGTATCGTTGATATGATTCATTCCTTCAGCTTACCTATGCTTGAGCATATTTTTTATAATTATGTGTCTTGGAGCTTTGTATGCTCATTTCGTTGTCAGATTTCCTTTTGATATCTGTTAGTCTTTGGATTTCAAATTCGATTTTGAATTTCGGATTCTTCTCTCTCCCTAGTTTGCAAGAGAATATCAGCAGTTTTATTCTATCTGTCTGTTTTTTGCTGCTATGTTATAGGTACCTCTTCTGGTCCTCATCATATTAATCATCCTGATGATGAGTTTCACTGGGCTCTCAGGGAGCCTCTAGATAGATGTGAGATGGAGCAGGGCACACCCATGTTAAGAGTTGGTACTCTGAAGAGGCCACTCCCGTTCTGGCGTTCTATATGCCGCCCTCGCTCATGGGTCCTGCGATGGATCGAGGATGGCTTTTCTCTTCGTTGGAAGACTGCCCCCCCGGCACCAGCTGAGTTCCCCAACCTTAGAACGGCCCACCAGAATTCAGAGTTTGTGGATGAGTGTGTTGCTGAAATGGTGGCTGCTGGCCATGTTTATGAGACATCTGATAAACCTACTGTGGTTAGTCCTATAGGCGCTGTGCCTAAACCCCGCTCTGATAAGCTCCGGCTCATCATTGATATGCGTTATGTCCATGAGACTATTGATTGCCCTAAGTTCAAATTTGAGGGTCTCTTAGACCTCAAAGATATTATGATGAAAGGTGATCACATGATCGCTTTCGACTTGAAATCTGGTTTCAGTCGCGTCGAGTTTCATTCCTCTGCAAAACCTTATGTCGCCTTCCAGTGGAAGGGCAAGTATTACATGTTCAATAGCTTACCTTTTGGATTGAAAGTGGCTCCTTATGCCTTTGCTAAGACCATGTCTGAGTTGGTCAGATACTGGCGCAGAGAGGGTATTCGTGTCCTACCCTACCTGGATGATTTTCTATTTTGTGCCCCCTCAGTTGCTATTGCATCAGTGCTCAGCAGAAGAATTATTTCTGACTTTGGTAAGTCAGATTTGTGTCTCAATATGGAGAAGAGCACCCCAGCTCCCGTTCAATTGCTCCGGCATTTGGGCTTTATGGTAGACTCTGCCACCGGTACTTTTTCTGAGCCAGAAGACCGATGGGATAGGTTACAGCTAGGCATCGCTGAATTGTTGTATGCCCGCAGAGGCAGAGTGTCTGTCCGCAAGTTGGCTAGTATTATCGGCCAAGATATCTCCATGAGGCTGTCTTTGGGCTCTCTTGCTCAGCTTTATACCCGGCATCTGTATGCCGTTCAAAATTCAGTGTGTACCTGGTCTTCCTGGGTTTCTCTCACACGTGAAGCTAGAAATGAACTGTCGTTCCGGGAAGGATTAGACAGAAGTTCATGTGTGTGCAGAATCTGGCCTCGTCAGCATGTGGTGGCGATTAATTTGGAAACTGATGCCAGTGATGTTGGTTGGGGTGGTCTTCTGATTAATGGCCTGTCAGATTCCCATCAACTTATCGCTCATGAGTTCTTCTCTCTGTGGGAGAGAGCCCAGTCCTCTACCTTCAGAGAGCTGGCAGGAGTTATCAGATGCATAATGTCTTTTATTACATTTTGTGTGGGCGCACCGGTAGTCATCCAGACTGATAACCAGAACCTCCTATGGATTGTGGGAAAAGGTAGCAGATATATCCCTATTAATGATCTGGCTAATGAATTACACCTTCTGTGTGTAAAGTATGATATCACTCTGGATTTACATTGGGTTCCCGAAGAAAGGAATGTCCGACGCTATTAGCAAATATGAGGACACTAGTGACTGGATGTTACACAGTAATTATTGTCAGATGCTAGATGCCCGATGGGGTCCTAACAATGCTGACCTCTTTGCGAGCAGCAGAAATGTACACTGTAGTGTGTTCTTTTCTCAGTTTTGGTGCCCTGGCACTCATGGTGTCAACTCTATGCACCATGACTGGTCTCAGTTCAATTGCTGGATTAACCCCCCTTTCAGAATGGTGGGTGATGTGCTCAGGCACATGCATACTTGTGCTGCCACGGGCACTTTGATTATCCCCTTTTTGGACTCCTCCTCCTAGTGGCATATCCGTGCACCTGACGGTGCTCACTTCATTGACGTTGTCATGGACTGGCTGTGGCTCCCAAGGGAGGACCCTGGAGTTATTGTCAATCTATGATGGAGTTGCCCGCATCAATCAAGCCCCCCGCCCTCCCGCCCCCCTCCGAAGGATTCCTGTGGACCACGCACTCGACAAATGGGCATGGCGCCTGGCGCAAACGCAGCAGCAAATCCCTTATTGGACAACATCCGCCATTGGGGCGGTTGGGCTGACTCGCAATTCTGCGGTAATCAACGACTACATCGTTCCCACCCGCACCGCCGCGCTTCTATTCGGCTGGCTCACCCCCCCTGTGGTCCTTCGCAGCCTTCTCAACAGCGCCACCGCTCCGTCGGCCGCCGCCCCGCCCCCTACTCCACAGTCCCGAAGACTGAGGTGGCTATTCAGCCTATTCTCCCTTGCCCACCTCCCTTTGAAGTGTTTAGAGCTGTGTTCTTGGGGTTTCCTTTTTCCTCCCTGCATCTTAGGGTATGCGGGTGTCGACACCGGCTGCCCTCGATTTTTGCACTACCGGCCAGTAATCAACCTCTGGCAGTCATGGTCAACACTGAGACGCCGATGAATGGCACTTTGCGTGCCGCCCGCGGCAAAAACATCGGTCACCACCGTACCCATCAAATCTTTATGAACCATCAGCGTCCGCTATACTGGACCACTCTTTGTTTAGCGCTGGCCTCCTGCCCGCACAACCCGCCCTCCCTCCCTCTTTGTGTCTCTTTGATGCCGCAAGTAACCCGCCCTTTTCGTGTAACTAGGCATGCGCACTTTTCGGCTTACGTCCAGTAGCTAACCCCCCTTTGATGAAATAGGGTTAAGCCCTAAACCCACAAAGGTCGCGCATCAATGTACAGGTACAGGTACAGGTAATATCTTTCTTTGCGCGGGATGATGCGCAGCGCCGGCCGCCGGCACCCTACGGGCACTCGCTGCGCTACTGTTGCTTCCCGTTAGGCGTTTGGCGCGCGAGATCGTTGAGCATCGCCTCAAAGCCGCTTCGCTCGCAGCCGCACCGCCCCAACCCCAAAACCTATCGTCCCAGGCTCGCTGGCGCCGCGGAATAGCTATTTCACGTAAGGTAAGTTGCCCTACCACGGCAATCCCTGGCAGCGAGGTTGGGTTTGAAGGCCATTTCTTACCGCATCTGCCTACTCGGCCCCCGCTCGCCAGTAGGCACTCTATCTTCTCACGAGTGCAGCCGATACAAACTGTGTATCATTTTTATTTATTTATTGCGTTGGTTCCATCCATGCCGGCCGCCCACCAAGTGGATACTCTTGCGTTCCGCAGCGCACCTCCCAGCCTTGCAAGTGTGGCTGCTCCCCGGAGCCTTGCGAGATCTTGTATAAGGTTTGCGTTAGCGACCGCATGCAGCAGGCGTCTCGCGGGGCAACCTGTAAGGGATCCCACTGGAATGCTGCGCGGCCGGTATCAGCAGACGATGCGCGAGGGACCTCGTATCCACCACTCCTGTGCAGTAGTTACGGCAGTATTTCGTTCCAGCAAGCCCCTGTTCGGGCCACTGCTCACGTTGCGGTTGCATGATGCAGCGGCCGCTACCGGCCCCAAATCGCTCCACCACTCGCCGGGTCACGCCCTTGTAATGCCTTTGCGGATGCACACCGCTGGATATCATGGTGCGCGGGGCGCTTGTGTCGACCCCGTTTCCGGCGAGCGCGGCGCTCGCAAGCGCGGGATCTCCTTTGTTCGGACTACGGGCGGACGAATAATCCGACCCAAGCGTAATGTACTGCAACATTCTGTGGCCGCTGGATGATGCTGATTCTCCGGCCGTTGCGACATCGGCCGTTGTCTTTGTCCGGCTTGCCCTTCTCACAAGCTGCTCGCCAACTTCACCCAGAAGACCCGGAGTGCTCGGTGGTGATGGATTCCTACTGCGCCGCCCACTGTCGCTTCATTGCTGCTTCGCCGCTGTTTGAGTCACCTGTCCTCCTTCCGTTTGGCCGGTCGGGGCGGCGGACGGTAAAAAGCAACGACAATAATTTAAGCAAGAAAATTAGCGAATCGTTATTTATGCCGCCACGAGTTATTTATCCGCCGCGGGCAGCATTGCCGACGGCCCACGAACGGGAACGTGATGGGGGAAGCGTTTCGTTATTAGCCCATAGCGGGCGCCGCTATAAGCCCGGCGACGAATCAGAGTATCTTGCCATCCCTTCGGCTGCTCGACGGCTGGGCGTTGTTAACACCTGCGCTGCTCTTGTGTATGTGCAGGCTGCCACTGCTGCCTGCTGAGGGCCACCCCGTAGCCTTGCCCGGGGTGGGCAGCCTAGATTTGCGGTGCTGGACGCTTGAAATCGTTCACCCTGGCAGCATGGCGCACTTCTCCAAGGACGTGGCGGACGTGCTGTCGAAGTACTCCGCCAGCCAGGTTTCGCCAGGCAGCCCCGAGACCAAGCCGTCGCGCTCCGGCCCCTCCATCGCCTGGTCCGACAGCGATGGCTCTGAGGGCGAGGTCCGCTCCATCCCCGTCCGCGCAGCCGCCTCGCGCGAGGGCGCGAGGGCAGCCTCCACTGGCTCTGCCGCAGCTGCGAACGGCGGCCGCGAGCCCAGCCTGAATCGCGAGGACATCTCCATGTCCACCGCGCACACGGAGCAGTCATTTGCGCGCATGCCAGAGCCGCGCGCGCCCCCGGCTCCGCAGGCCGTCAGCCCGCCCGTCTTCCAGCCCGGCCCCCACGGCACGGTGAACGAAACGTCGCGCGAGGCCCGGAGCGAGACCCACAACACGCGCCGCCGGCAATCGGAGATCACGTCCTCCACCCGCACCCGCGAAGAGATGCGCTACGAGTACACTGTGCCCTCGCTGCCGCTGGATCGCGTGCAGGCGCACCAGGTGGAGCTCAGTCCGGAGTTTGCCTTCTCGCGTGAGAGCGAGGTGAACCCCCTCCCCCTCTCTCCTGCCTTCCACATTTAATTGTGTGCTTATGCAGATGCAGCATATATTACGTATATGATACATCAACCTATTGTTAGTGATGATACCCATGCATCATGTTCTGCTGTCTCCCTGACTGCTGCCGAATTAGAGAGCCACGTCAACTGACCCCCTCTCCCCTGGCCCCGTCCTCCGCAGCACTCCCAGAGCCACCAGTACAGCACCTCCAACCACCGCTCGCGCTCGCAGCAGGAGGAGGAGGCGTTTCGCCGGCACCAGGCGGCGCAGCAGCGGCGCTCCGCGCCGTCCGCGCCGCCCCCCGCAGCGCAGCAGAACTCCTCAAGCCAGCACTACAGCTCTTCCTCCGGCCACCACTCGCGCGCCCAGGGACCGCCGCCACCACGTGCGCCGTCCCCCCCGCCGCCACAGCAGCCGGCTCACAGCCCGCGCGCCTACCCGACTCAGCAGAGCAGCTACAACTCGGCCTCTGAGGTGTGGCGCGCCGGCCGCTCGCCGCCTCGCGACGGCCCTGAGGCTGCCCGCCGCCGCGCTGCGTCCACCTCGCCGATCCGTGGTGGCGGCGGTGGCTATGGCTATGAGAGCCCGCCAGGCCCCCCGATGGAGCATGCACAGGATGCGTCAATGGGGCAGTATGTGCAGCCTCGCGCCGGGCCCTTCCGTGCCGACAACTCCAAGCGCCCGGGCCTGGATACCGGCGATGTGGTTTGCTTCCTCAACTCGGAGGGGCAGCCGTACGCGGTGCGCGAGGTGCCGCATGAGAGCCACCCTGGGCAGAAGTACCTCGTGCTGGAGCCCTCGGAGTCCGCGAGCGCCAAGGACCGCGCGTGCCACCTTGAGGTGCTTCGCCAGGGGAAATGGATTGGCTTCCGCTCTCTGTCTGGCGGCAACCGCTTCCTGCAGGCGCGTCGCCGCAGCGTGCAGCGCCTCTGCTTCTTCAACACCAACTTTGGGACTTGGGAGCAGTGGGAGTTTGCGCACGGCGAGCCCCGCATCCCCTGGGACCGCATGACAATGTACCTCAAGTCGCGGCGGCTGCCGCAGTATGTGCTTAGTGTGGAGGTGGTGCGTGTCGGCGCGTACGAGGGCGGCTCGCCCTTCCTTACGCCGCGCTCCCTGCGCATCCCGGGGCAGGACGATCAGGGCACCGTGATGAGCTCCATGAGCGGCCTACTGATCCACGAGTGGTTCCAGTTTGTGAACAAAGAGAAGGGCGCACGCCTGGAGACAGACAAGGCCGTCGCGGCGCTGCTGCAGGAGGCGGCGGACATGAAGTCAAGCCTGCTGGCGCAGATCGAGCACCTCCGCAGCGAGGCCAAACACGAGATCCACAAGCTCGCCGGCCAGGAGCTCAACAAGGAGCGCATCATCGCCGACCGCGAGCGCCGCCTGAGCGCCAACATGCTCTGGGGCGTCAACATGCTGCACAGCAAGAATATGGCCATCATCCTGCGCCAGGCGCTGGGCTGGTGGAGCAAGATGACGCGCTACCGCGTGCGCACCTCCAACCTGGTTGAGAAGTGCCTGCTGAGGTGCCGCTCCATCCATCTCAACGCTGCCTTCAACACCTGGGTCGACTTTGTCTGGCAGCTGAGGGACCTGCAGCGGCGCATGAAGAAGGTGCTCGCGCGTATCTCCAACCTGAAGGTGTCTGCTGCCTGGAACAGCTGGCAGCAGTTTGTGTCGATGAGCATCATGGCCCGCCAGACCATGTGCCAGATGCACCTGCGTTACCTTGCAACGCTGCAGTACAAGGCCATGGAGCGCTGGGCGCTGTACGTGCAGGACATCATCGCCAACAAGGCCAAGATACGCATGGCGCTCAACCACATGCGCATGCTGCTCACGGGCTACGCCATGCGAGGCTGGCGCGCAGCCACTCGCGACGCCGTGGAGACTAAGCACCGGATGCGGAAGCTCATGAGGCGCTTCATGTTCATGCGCCTGCATGCGGCCATGAACGGCTGGTATGACCAGATGATCGACCGCCGCCGCCTGCGCGCCAAGGCACGCGCGGTGGCGCTCAAGGTCGCCAACCGCACCGCCTGGGCCGCGTTCAACACCTGGAGTGAGAACGTGTACGAGATCCGCCGGCATCGCGCCCTGATGGCCAAGGTGCTGCACCGCCTGGCCAATCGCATTCTCAGCCGCTGCTGGGTTAGCTGGGTGCTAGCCGTCGATGCCAAGCGCGACCTGGACGCCCGCCTGCGCGGCATCGCGAACCGCATCGCGCAGTCTGGGCTCGCCGCCGCCTTCAACTCGTGGACGTACAATGCGGGTGGCCTTGCGTTTTCGCGCCGCCGCGCAGCCCACATTGTCAGGATGATGACCAACCGCAAGCTGTCGATTGCCTTCAACACCTGGGCGGAGATGCTCCTGGACCGCCGCCGGCACGAATTTGTGCTGCAGCGCTGCGTGCAACGCATGCGCCAGCGCGGCTTATCCACTGCCTTCACCACCTGGTGGGAGGATGTCCAGGAGGTGAGGCCCCCAGCATTTCCTGGTGCCATGACGGGGCAAGAGACACCTTTCTTCCCGCGCAAGTGCAAGCCAGCCCCCATTCTCTCTGACTCTATCACGTACGCCTTCCCCCGCAGAGGCTTGCCGACGGACGTGTCATGAATAAAATTGTCAGGCGTTGGGCACAGGGCCTACTGAGCCGCGCCTGGGTGTCCTGGGTGGCAGCCGTGGACGAGCTCAAGCGCCACCGCCATCTAGTGAAGACCTCCCTGGCCCGAATTCGCAACAGTGCGCGCCCCCCCCCCCCCCCTCCCCTATCCCCCAAAATAAAAAGAACTAAACAATTCCGTCCTGTCCTTCACACCCACTCTGACGGCCGCCGCGCTGCATCCCAGGCGCCCTGGCGCGTGCGCTGCTCACCTGGGAGGACTCCGTGCTAGAGACCAGGCGCTACCGCAACATCATGACGCAGGTGGCGATGCGTATGAAGAACCGCCGCATGGCAATGGCCTATTTCTCGTGGGTAGAATTTTCCGAGGTCCGCGGGGGCCTGCGACCCCGGCTGTCTCCCTGCCTGCCTATGCGCTGCAAAACTGCCTAAATGTATGCAGCTTGTTAGCTTCAGCCTGGCCCTGACAACGTACGCCGTGTTGTGCTGTGGTAGGAGCGCGCAGAGAAGGTGCGCCTTGCCAGCAAATTCCTGCAGCGGCTGCAGAATCAGCTGCTGTTTGGCGCGTTTGTGCAGTGGCTCGATGTCGTCACACACAGCAAGGTGTGCCAGCACAAGATTTCCATCAGCCTGCGCCGCATGGCGGACTCGCGCAAGTGGGCCGCCTTGAACCGCTGGGTGGAGGCTGTGGCGGAGGCCAAGCGCCATCGCCACCTGGTGTCAACCTGCGTGACTCGCATCCAGAAGCGCGCCGTCGCCACCGCCTTCACCGGCTGGAGCTTCAACGTGGACGAGGCGCGTCGGCATCGTGTGATTGTGGAGCGCTGCCTCCGACGCGCCGCCAATGTGGCGCTGCACAAGGCCTTCAGTGGCTTTTGGGAGGCGGTGCAGGCGCGCAAGGAGCTGGAGACCGAGCTGCGCCGTGTGGCGCGCCGCTGGGCCAACTCTGCCGCAGCGCGCGCCTTGTCCACCTGGAAGTCCAACGTGTTTGACGCGCACTACAAAAAGGTCTCGCTCACCTCCATCATCAAGAAGATGGCGCACCGCGTGACCCACATCTACTGGAACACCTGGTGCTTCCGCGTGGCGGAGACCAAGCGCAAGCGCGCGCTGGTGACGATGTGCGTGCGGCGCATGAAGGCGCGCATGCTGGCGGCCGCCTTTCACGGCTGGTTGTCGGCCGCCGCGGAGGCACGCCGCCTGGAGCTGCTCAGCCGCCGTGTGTTCAAGAAGTGGCAGAATGGGCAGCTGGCTGCCGCGTGGGCTGGCTGGCTGGACGGCGTCGCGGCCACCAAGCACGCACGCCAGCTGGTCAACATCAGCTTGCGCCGCATCATCAACCGCCTGCTCGCCACTGCGTACCTCTCGTGGCTGGACAGCGTGCAGGCCGCCCGCCGCCGCCGCGGCATCCTGGCGCGCGCCGCCGCCAAGTGGGCCAATCGCGCGCTGTCGGGCGCCTTTGACTCCTGGCTCGCGCAGGCGCGCTCGGCGCAGCGCAGCCGGCGCCTGGTCGAGCAGGCAGTGCGCCGTATCACGCACGCTGAGATGTTCTCCGCCTTTAACAGCTGGGCCACCCACATTGCAGAGCTGGCGGTGCAGAAGCACAAGGTACACGCCCTCAAAGCCCGCCCCGCTACTGAACTCCTGGATGCCCACCCGGTGCATGCTCGCCCCGTGTGCCTCTTCTCTGACTGAGCGCCCCGGGTGCTCTCCTGGGTGGCGCCTGCAGGTTCGCGTGTGCCTGGCGCGCATGATGCACCGCCTGACAGCGCAGGCCTGGGACACCTGGGCAGCCGCGCTGGCGTCGCGCAAGCGCGGGGAGGCGCTGGTGAAGCGTGCGCTGGCCCGCTGGGCGCGCACCACGCTCGCGTCGGCCTTCGACGCGCTGGCAGACGCCGTTGCGCGCCGCCGCGAGGTGGAGGCGCGCTTGGGCCGCGTGCTGGCGCGCATGCGGCACGCACTCGCGGCCGCCGCATTTGCCGGCTGGGCGGAGGCGGCTGCCCTGCTGGCAGCCGAGCGTGCGTTCGCCAACAAGGTCCGCCCCGAATGCCCTTGAACCATACACACGCGCGGCAGCAGCGGCTTGAGACCACCAAACAATCTGGCGTTTAAAACCCCTAATGCCAACCTAACAGATTTACCTAAGCAAACATATTATCAGCCTCTTACAACTGACCCTTTTTTCCTTCAGCAGCTTGAGGTGTCGAGTGTCGTGTGTAGTCGCCATCGCCCTTGTGACGCACTGGCACAAGGGATAACCCGAAAGGCTGATGCCTCGATCGAATGGAGCCGAGCCGTGCTGGTGTCTGCAGTGTCTGACCTGAGCTGTGCCGCCCTCCTTCCTCTCGTGGCGCAGGTGATCCGCCGCATGATGCACGTGCGAACTGCTCAGGCGTTTGGCGGCTGGGTGGCCGCAGCGGAGGAGCGCCGCCGCCAGCGCGCCGTCCTGCGCCGCGCGCTGGGCCGCCTGGCGCACCGCCTGCTTGCCATGGCCTTCATGACCTGGCAGGCAACCGCATCAGAGGCGGCGCACCTCCGCCGCGTGGGCACCGTCATGCTGGCGCGCTGGCGGGCTCGCGAGGCCGCCAAGTCGATGGCCCGCTGGGAGGATTACGTCGCGGAGGTCAAGCGCCGCCGGCACCTGGTGTCCGTCGCGCTGCGCCGCCTGGCGCACCGCGAGCTCGCGTGCGCCTGGCTGGCGTGGCTGGACTCTGTGGCGGAGGCCAAGTTCTACCGCGCTGCGGTGGCCAAGTCGCTGCGCCGGCTCGCCAACCACGCGCTCTACTCTGCGTTTGCGGGCTGGGAAGCGCGCGTGGCGTCGCTTCGCCGCCAGCGCAACATCGCCGCCACGATTGTGGCGCGCATGCGGATGCGCGCCGCTGCGCGCGCGCTAACCACCTGGGCCGACGCGCTTGCGCGCCGCAAGTTCGTTCAGCGCTGCCTCGTGCGCATGCGCAACTTCACGCTGTCGCGCGCGATGGCGAGCTGGGCGGACGCCGTCGCATCCTCGGCCGCCGCGCGCACCCTGCTGGCCAAGGTGCTCCGCCGCATGCAGAACGCCGCGCTCGGCGCGGCGCTGGACGGCTGGGCGGCTGCTGCCGCCGCAGAGCGCGCGCTGCGCGGCTGCATGCAGCGCGCAGTGCTGCGCATGCTCAACGCGCGCATGAGCGCCGCTTTCCAGGGCTGGCTGGCGCGCACCCGTCAGCTGCGCGCCATGATGGACAGCCTCAGCAAGGTGAAAGTCCCCCCCCCCCCCCCCCCCCCCCCCCCCTTCTCCCCCATCGGCAACCACGCAAGACTACTGCCATTTCTATCCAGCAATCAATCAATCCCTATGATCTGCCTGTATATTGCACATCTCACATCCGGGTGCCGCCTGGGCGCATTGCCGCTGTGCACCGACTTACCAACCGGTTGCCGCGTGGACCATAGATCGCCAAGCGCTGGCGCAACCGCGACATGGCGGCCGCGCTCGCGGGCTGGTACTACACCGCCTTGAACGCGATCGAGCGCCGCGAGGGGCTAATGCGCAAGGCGATGCTGATGGCAATGTCTCGCCGCCTGGCGCTATCCTTCCACGCGTGGGCGTACGGCGCGCGCAGCGAGCTCAGCTACGAGGGCGTTATGAACAACGTGGTCAACCGCCTGAGGAAGCGCCAGGTGGCCGCCGCCTTTTATGGCTGGCTCGACATGGCGCGCTTCCGGGTGACTCTCATCGCCACCGCTCACACCGCCACATTCTATCCCCCCCCCCCCCCCCCCCCTACATGCTCACGACATCCGCTCTGCTTCATTTGCTGTGCTTTGCGGCTGACACCTCGTGTTGCCTCCTCGGCAGATTGTGTCCCGCCGCAAGCTGGCCGCCATTGTGCGCAAGTTTGCAAACAACCGGCTCTGGGCCGCCTTCAGCGGCTGGCTGGACATGTTCGCAACGCTCAAGGTGCAGCGCACCGCGGTGCGCCGCTCGTTGCAGCGCATGCGCAACCGCGAGATGGCCACGGCGTATGACACCTGGCTGGCCAACGCGCTGGACTGCAAGCGCGTGCGCGGCCGCGCCGCCCGCGCCATGAAGCACTGGCAGAATGGGGTGCGCCTGCCCCCCCCCCTCCCCCCCCCCCCCCCCCCCCCTCCCCCCCCCGCTTCCTCTCTCCCTGCTCTTGTTATCAATTTCGCCCCTCCGGTGCCCCTTTTGCGCTCGCCACTCCTGGGATCATTCCGATCTTTCTGGAGAGGGCATGCACCGTTATGGTTATGATAACATGCATTGATTTCCACCACGGCAGACTGTTTTGATCGCCCTGTCTATCCCTCACTGTCCCGCATTTCCTTGTATGTAGCTGCATGTCTGCCATTGCTGCGCTCGCCGCTGCTCGCGGGTGTGAGATCATCCTGACTGACAGCCCCCTCCCCACTCTTTTTCCGGCGTGTGTTCCGTCCCTTTCTCCGCCTCCCTGCCTGGCAGACCCTGGGCCGCTCGTTTTACACCTGGCAGATGGCGGTGGTGGAGATCCTAGGCGCCAAGATGCGCGCTACGCGCGCCATCAGCTGGATGCAGAACTTCACCATGAAGAAGGGCTGGTCCGGCTGGGTGGACGCCACGCTGGCGATGGCGCGGCAGCGCCTGGTCCTGCGCCGCGCGCTCACGCGCCTGGCCAACCGCGCGCTAAGCACCGCCTTCCAGGCGTGGTTTGAGGCGGCGCAGGCCGGCAAGGGCCGCCGCGCCGTGCTGTACCGCGCGTTGGCCAAGTTCCGCCACTCGTTCCTCTCTGCCGCCTTCTACGGCTGGGCGGATAGCGCGGACGACCAGCGCCGCCTGCGGGCCATCGCCTCCAAGGTGACCTCCGCCCCGAGCCCCATCTTCCCCCCCCCCCCCCCCTCTCCCCCGCCCCGCGTGTCTAGCTGATCCCAGGGAATGGTTTCCTTTGGTTCTCAGTATATTCAAGGGTCACATGGGGCAATTCTCGCTGGCTGACACACCCGCCACCCCCGCTCCCCGCACAGGTCATCCGCCGCCTGGCCAACCTGGCGCTCTTCCGCTGCTTCAGCGCGTGGGTGGAGCACTGCGACGCGCTGAGCGCCGCGCGCGCCCAGGCGCTCGCGGTGCTCGCCCGCCTGCGCAACCTGGCTGCGCACCGCGCGCTGCAGGCGTGGGTGGAGGCCGCCGACGCGCAGCGCGCGCACCGCTCGCTTGTCCGCCGCGCTGTCCTCCGCATGCAGAAGCGCGCGCTTGCCATGGCGTTTGATGCCTGGCGGGAGACCGCAGAGATGATGACCTGGCGCAAGGTGCCCCCCCCCCCCCCCCCCCCCCCCTTCTCCTCCAAAAGAGATCCAACACGAGGCTGTTGGGCTGAATATTGATCATGTATGCATCAGATGTCACATTTTTTGCCATCTAGCGAGTGTTGGGGGGGGGGGGGGGGGGGGGGGCGGAAGTGTTTTGAGTTGTTTAATACTGCATGTGAGCAAGTCACTTGGAATGATGTCCGTACAGAGACAAACTACAATGTCAGTGGATCTGCCCGTTCATCTCATTATTCAAGTAAAGTAGGAAGAGTTTTTGGTCCGATATATTCCATACTCCCATGATTGGCTATGCAAGTGGTTGAAGGTGAGGTTTGAGTTGCCGGCATGGGGGGGACATCATACATCATTACACGTAGCTGATAGAGAGTGTGTACGGATGCCGGCGATAGCAACGGATGTTGATTTGACCCGGGGGCCGTTGTTGCCGCTGACCATCTTTTCCCTCTGTTTGCTCGCCCTCAGGTGCTCCTGGGCCGCATCGCCTTCCGCTGGCAGGCCATGAAGCTGGTGATGGCGTGGAACGGCTGGCTGGACGCGGTGGCCAACGCCAAGCGGCAGCGCAACCTGCTCGCGCGCGTACTTGCCCGCTTCCGGCACTCCACGCTCGCCAAGGCCTTCCTCGCCTGGCTTGACATGACGGCGCGCGCCCGCACCGCGCGCGGCATGCTCAACCGCGCCGCGCTGCGCATGCGCTCCTCGGTGCTCGCCGCGGCTTTCGACCGCTGGGTGGAGGCGGCCGCTCACATGCGCCACATGCGTGCAGTGCAGGTGCGCCTTTCTTGGTTATGCCACACCTCATGTCGTGGCACCTGTTGGATGGTGTTTGCCGGCGATCGGACTGGCGTTAATTATACATACTCATTGGATGTGTTGAACAAAGAATCAAGCTTATGAGGACCTAACACTTGTCATGTTATGTCTCATCATATGTCTTATCATGTTATCCTTATATTATTATTGTATTGTATTATATTAGTGGTATTACTAATCAAACTATTGTCTTATCATGATATTCTTGTCACTCATCATACGACTTCTTATTATATCACATTATGATCTAGTAGTAGGCACATGTGATATTTATTTTGCTCTCAGCAGTTGCCCTCTGTTGCTCTCGCTGCCGCCGCGCAGATCAACGCCATCAAGCGCATCGCCAACATCAAGCTGGCGTCGGCCTTCTACGGCTGGGCGGACGGCTGCGCGCACCTGCGCGACGCTGCCGCGCGCGCCCGCGGCATCCTGGCGCGCATCATGCAGCGTGCGCTCGCCGAGGCGTGGAACACCTGGGTGGAGGCGGCGGCCGAGGCGCGCCGCCTGCGCGCGCTCCTGCGCCGCGCGGTCGCGATGTTTGCCAACCGCGCGCTCGCTGGCGCGTGGAACGCGTGGGTGGAGCACACGCGCCGGGCGGCGTGGTACAAGCTGCAGCTGCGCCGCTGCGCCGCGCGCTGGATGAACCGCACCCTGGCGCAGACCTTCGGCCGCTGGGCAGACAATGTGGCGGAGAAGCGCCGGCAGCGCGTGGCGCTGGGCCGCTACCTGATGAGCCGCGCGCGCGACCTGCGCGCCGAAGTGTTCTCCGCCTGGGCGGCGCTTTGGCGCGAGCGCAAGGAGGGCCTCGACCGCCTGCGCACCTGCATCGCGCGCAAGCGCATCAGCATGAAGCTCTTCCTGCAGTGGTACTGGGACGCCTTCGACGAGGACATCAAGTTCACGCTGCGCCGCATCCTCAACACCACCGAGGAGGAGATCAACAGCCCCTACACTCAGCTGCACGACCGCCTGTGCCACTTTCACAAGGCCATGAAGCCCTCCGGCGGCGCCATGCGCCCTCTCATGTCGCCCGCCCCCGGTGGTGCGCGCACCCTCACCCCCTCCCTTTTTCATCTCGACCATGATGAACGATCCGTCATCCATTCGTATTCATTCATGCATGAAAACCGTACCATTCAATTGGGCTGTCGCGTCAGGGCCGGGTTCGAAAATTGAAGAGCTGCTTTCCAGACTGAGTCGGACCATCGGTGTTGTATTCGTTATTTATTTCCGTATGGACATTGTGTTTCTGTCTCTGGCGGGGGATCAACAATCAATAACGCAAGGACACCGCGAACCCAAAGCGTGGTTACGGATCCATAGACTCACACATTCATTCATTATTATATTATTGTCCATCATGTCGATTGAAAGATAAGACACAGTTGAGAGTTGTCTTTCGATGAGATACTGCGTGTATGGATGAGTATCTTTCTCCAGATATTTTTTGACAGCTAGAATGACAGTACGTGTTGTGTCATCCGCCCGGATGCAGGCGGCGCCTCGTACAGCCGCATCGGCAAGACTGCGGAGTACTCGAGCCCGGAGGACGCGGCGTACGTGACCCCCGAGGCGGGGTTCTACGACGAGGGCAGCTACTCGGAGGAGCGCTACTTTGAGCAGCGCGGCGGCGGTCGCGCCAGCGGCAGCACCTTCACCGCCAACCCCACCTACGGCTACGAGTCCACCTACTACGAGACCAGCTACGAGTGACGCGGTGCCCGTGACCTGTGATCTGTGACCTCTGAAGTGTGACCCGGCAAGCGCGGCGATGGCGGCCTGGCGTTGATGTTCTGCGAATTATGTTGACAGTTGTGCTTAGTGCTGGTGTTTCCCCTGTTGTGAGTTGATGCTGCGCGCCGTTGGGCTGCTGTAAGCAAAGGGTTGCACCTCACCCCGCACGACGTACCCCGTAAACGATGGGGCTGCGACCCGTCAAGGCGGGAAGTAGTAAAGCTGCAGACCAAGATAACCCACCTACGCGCCAAAACCTCATGATATGATGATATAACAGCAATGTTTACCCCCGTGAGGAGCTTTGAATTTGGCGTGTGTGGTCGTCCTGTCAGCAATCCGTAATAAAGCCAGCTCAGACTGTTTCAAAACATCATCAGCAGTTAAGTGAGCGCTGCCGTGGAGTTTACGCATATGCGCTGGGGGCGGTTCAGGCGCCACGGTGTGGTGAGGAACGACTGCTGTAGTGCTAGCCGCTGCCTTTGATATATACGGGTGGAATATTTGTCTGCCAGCAGCCCCATCGCATGCATGTCAAAGCTGGAAAGCAATGTGATGTGTGCTATTATATGTACTTGTTATTAACAATGTTAATGCATGCTACGTACGCCAGCATGCCCCCGTGCCGGTAGTCTCTTCTGCCTCCACAACACGGACAGCGAGCGCTAGCCTGCCAGGGGGAGTGCTGCCCGATGCGGGGATCTTATCATCATGTTCTTAACTATTACCCGCGTCTTCATCACTACCGCCCGTGAAGAACACAATGACTCTCTGGCTGTGACAGCCCCATATACATAAGCCTCAGTGCTGTAGCGAACTCGATACCAGCTACCTGCCCGACGACAATAGCGCTACACACATCAGGCTCTTCATCACGACGCGTGATGATAATAATGGCGGCACTCTACATTGCTCTAGTTACGGCCAGTCGCTATCGATGCAATCTTTCTCATCGTCATCATCAGCAGTCATCGTCGTCGTCCCGCCGCCCGGATATGAGCGGTGTCAGCACCGGTATGTATAGGTACCAGCTCTGTGCCAGTCGTGTATACCCAGGGCTTATTACCGCAAAGGACCGCTGCCAAAACGGCCGTCGCACCGGAAAAGAGGTTCACTGTTTTTTCGCCCCCTGTCCCGGGGGCGAAAAAAACCCACCGGATGAGCCCACCTGGCACCACCCAAAACCCAAAACCCTGCAGCCCTACATCCTACAGCCCTAATAACCAGTAGCTAATCAGTAATCATCACTCCTACAGGTATACCCATGCCACCACAAATAGCAACTTCGAAACAAGAACTTCGAGCTTACTCAACTTGCCCTGCCTGCGAGTGCGCACGGCGTGGTGCGCGATGCGGGGCCAGGCGGGTGCCAGTAGAGCAGGGGGTTTCCGACAGCGGGCTGCTCAGAACTTGCCAGCCAGGCTTGTTCGCAGATCACGACGCTGGCCGGGCACAGGGGCGCCAGGTACGCAGCTGCGGCGGTAGCCATCCTTGTAGCGTGGGCCGCTGCCACCTCAACATCCCCCGCCCCCAGCGTGCGCGCCTCTCTGCTGCTGCGACATTACCCACTGTAGTGGGTACATGACTGGCGACATCGCCTGTGGTGGTCGGTGGTCGCGGCTGTGTAGCTAACTGGGTGCCAATTTAGCTGTCATCAAGCCATGATGCCTGCGAATAACGACGACACGCGTGTCCGCTCGCACCCATAACGCCGGTTTACAATAACCTATCAGCTTCATAGCCACTGCGAGTAAGGGTCCGTCATCGCCTCTGTACTCTAGAAGCGCCACTGCGTGTTCGCCGTGCCTTCCAGCGGAATAACTGCCCCCCCCCCCCCCCCCCCCCCACCCCACCCCCTCCTTGCCATCCACAATGCCGCGCGCCACGGCGCCAAGAACACGCCACTAAGCAGCTACTTCAGTAGTCAGAGGCCGATTAAAGAGTGCCTCCGCCGTCCCCACTCGCAATCTCGCAGACCGCGGTTGAAACGCCAGGGGGCAGCAGTCCTCTTGCTTGCTGCCGACAACTATACTTCTCGCGGGGGCACGGTGCATCGGAACAGCGCCACCCGCCACCTGCAGACGCGCAGCCGGCGGGCCGCAGGCCGTGCTGATGGCGCCGCAAGAGACGGCCATTGTGTTTGAGAACTGTGGCGGGGGCGAGGTGGCGCTCTACTGGCAGCCACCGGGGGAGGACGCCGCCGAGGTGCGCTACGCCACGGTGAAGCCGGGCGAGGCCTACTGGCAGCACACCTACGTGGGGCATCGCTGGGCGGTGCGCCGCAACGCGTGGGCCCGTGATCTGCTGCTGCGCTGTGTGGGCGCGGAGGAGGTGCGGCGCGTGCTTGTGCCCGACAGCAAGGCGGTGGTCGGGCCACGGCCGTGCAGAGCGGGCGACACATCTGCAGACAGCTGCTTTGCTGCCGATGCGGGTGTGGGTGCGGGCGGAGGTACGCATCAGGGCAGGAATGACAGGATCGAGGTGACCAGCATCGCCTTCCGAAACGACACATCCGTGCCGCTGGCGGTGTTTGCTGTCCGCGCCACATATGGCGGGGACGAGTCGCCGCGATTAGCACTCAAGAGCGACGAGGCCCGCGCGCAACTTGGGGTTGGTGACGGAATCGCATCGCGAACCGGGGACGGACCATCGCCGCCGACTCTGTTGGCTCGGCTGGAGGTTGGCGGGGAGCACATCGAGGAGGCTGTGCCACCAGGGCGCCGGTTTGAGGTGCGCACTGCGGAGGGCGGCGCACACGTGGGCACTGCCGTTGCAAGCCGCCGGGCGCAGTGCTACCGCCTGGCATACAGCCTGGAAAACCTATGCCCGGGACGGCTGCACCCCTCCACCAATGCCCGTGTGTACCGGGAGGTCCGTGTTGCCGGGTTCCGTGTCATGCTGGCCGAGGGACTGCCACATCGCGGCGCGTTCAAGGCAGCGCTGCGGCATGACCTCGGCGCCATCAGGGCGGCGCTGCCCCGCTCGGCGCTGGCAGCCCTGCGCGACGTGCGGCTCTACATGAACGCCAGCTACCACTACAACGGCAAGCGGGCGCGCCTCATGTGCACCCACTGGAGCGCCGAGTGGCTGTCGCGCCACCGCAACCTGCCGGAAAAGGCCGGGCACTTGGAGTGCTACTCCGTCGACGACTACCTCGCCTGTCGGGCCACCCAGCCCTCGATGCTGCTGCACGAGCTGGCGCATTGCTACCATTACCGTAGGGCTGATGCGATCGACGCGCGCATCCAGTCAGCCTACGCCGCAGCGATGAGCGCCGGCAGGTACGATGCCGTCGCGCACATCAACGGCGGCCCCGCCGTGCCGCACTACGCACGCACCAACCACATGGAGTACTTTGCGGAATGCTCAGAAGCGTTTTTCAGCACCCATCACCTGCGTAACGACTTCTATCCTTTTCGCCACCACGAGCTCTATGAGTTCGACCCGGATGGCTTCGCCATGGTGTCGGAGGCCTGGGGCGTGCCGCCTGCCCACATGCGTCGACTGTCAAGGATATATCGTAGCAACGCTCCGGCTCGGAACGGCCTCAGCGGAATCGGTGTTGCTGCCCCACACCAATGGCCACGCCGTGGGGTGGCCATGCTGTGGGCTGCACCATCGAGGCTACTTCATGCTGCGGCGCGTCTCTCTGTCTATCTCCTCAGCCGTCGTCCGATGGGCAAACATGCATGCTTGTAAGTCCAATCACCATGAAAATGCTTCAATCGCCATCACAGGGGGGGGGGGGGGGGGCTACATCTGCCGAGGGACATATACATGTACTTGCTGAGCACGGTGCATGCATATTAGTTGCGCATATCTAATGCCGCCAGAACAACATTCGTCCTGCAGGTTCAACCTCGTCGCCCCGGCAGCCCAGGGCCATGGTGGTTTGGCGCGTAGTTAGCTTCTGCGGTGCGCTCGGTCAGGATGTAGTTCGTATGCACATGCGGTGTACCCCCCCTGATAGCGCATTGTGGCTACTGTTGTTCATGCTTGGTACCCAGGATATGTGAGATGTTGTCGGTCAGTGAGATGCAAGCTTCCTGGACTTGCATATGCATCCGCGGTATCTGCATGATTATTTGATGGAAGGTGTTTGTCTCGGTGGCTCTTTTAGGACCGAGAGATATAAGAACCCTTCTGGCGCAGAAGCGCTCGTGCGGTCGCCATGTAATCGGGAGCTACGGTAGCGAATAGAACAACATTTATAGGAGACGTACATGGCGGTACGTTATGGTGATAATTTCTCGTTCGTGACTGAACCACGCAGCTTTATTGCCTATTATAGCGTTTTCTGAAGAGATCGTGAGGCAATGTTTTGGTAACGGCACAGAGGGCGCTGGAGATGTCCTACCACTGAGTGACATTGGTCTGGTGTCTGTGCATGCGTCACTGCACTCCCATTGGTCCGGTTTAGAAGTTCTTAGAGGGTGGCAATGAGCCGGAGAATCTCGGTGGCAGACGTCTTGAAGTAGGCGTCCAATGCGTCCTGGTGGCACGCCCGGTGCCCGACGTGGGCGATGACGCAAGCCGAGAGGAAGCGATCCCAAAGCCAGTGTGTGAGGGACTTGCGCCCCGAGTGGCTGCCGACACTGCCCAGAGGCGTCGAGCGGGTGGCTGGGTCGGGGAAGGCGCGCGCGTAGGCAGCCTTGAACCTAGGCGCTGAGTTGAAGCCCGAGCAGGGGGTGGTGTGGAAGTTCTGGGGGCCCACTCATGACGACTTGGGGGCGGGCAGCAGACCTGCAGACGGCCCCTCAAGGGGGGGGGGGGAGAGGGGGGGGGGGGGGGGCAGAACACCGGGACTACCTCCGGAACACCCGGAGGTAGTTTTCGAGCATGTCGACCGGGTGGAGAGCCAATTAGGGGACGTGGTCGGGAATGTAGGCGAAGCAGTCATGCTTGGCGTCGACGTCCTTGTCACTGAACGTCCACACGCAAGCGGAGGTAGCGGCAGCCCAGCTCCCCGTCGAACAGCAAGCGGACTGTGCTGAGCCATGCGTAGGAAACAGCGCCGGAGTCGGACACGCGGTGATCGCAGACTGCGAGCGCCGTAGCGGCCTTGCGGCGGAGGTACCCCAGATCCAGGAAGGTGACGCACAAGCGATGGAGCGTGCCGAAAGCCAACGACAGAGAGAAGTTGCGATGCAGCATCGCACGGAAGTCCGGGATCCCGAGAGGGAGGAGGCCCTTGGCGGGGCGCGCGATCCGGCGCTCTAGGATGGCGACGAAGGCGCCGATGCTCTCGTCCTTGCAGGGGTTGATCGTAGGGCGTCCCGCGAGACTGAGGTGTGGGAGTTGGCGACGAGGCCAGTCGGAGATGGCCGCCAGGTGGCCGGCGATGGTGGATGGGGCGAGCGAGCGGTCGCTCGTGCAGTGGTAAATGTAGCCTCGCAGGAGGCACAGAGTGGCGGGCAGGGGGTAGCGCCTCGCGCGGTGCCAAAGGAGCAGTAGTCGCTCAAGCTGCTGCGGTAGGTGTCGTTGGTAGACGAGCGGAGCCGGAGGTCCTTGAGGCCGTCGGCTCCCATGAGCAGGCGGCGCCGCTTGGGGAGGTGGGCGGCAGACACCGCCGGGGCAGCGCACGAGGGGCACGTGTAAAACTCAGGCACCCATGTGCCCGGGCGTCCCGCGCACCAGGCGCGCAAAGCCGTCCGGCAGCTGGCGCAGGCGTAGAAGGACCCGGGGGCCATCGCCCGACAGGCGCGGCAACACGTTGACGGCTTGGGCGGAGAGGCTGTCAATGGGGCCGGCAGGGGGGGTGAGCAGGAAATTGACCTATGTTTTGCACCGCTTATATAATGTTGCACTATAGGGTTTGAGTTTACCCTAGTTCCCGGGGCCACTGCTATCAGTACTTCAGACTCAGGGGTTTTGCAGCTTGGGTTTGTAGAACTAGGGTGTAGGGCGGCATTCAACAGCCGCGACGCGTATCCAATGACGGTTTTGAAGCATTTTGTCCAAAGTTGGACAAAGTGGAGGCATGTCAATAACCATAATGATTAAATCCATCGACTATAGTCACAAGATGTTGCTATGAGTTTACTCGTTATTGAACATTCACAACTTAAGCAAGTCCTTCTACGTGGCGGCGTTTAACTTGACAACGCTGCCGAGTTTGCGTTGCGCTAGGGTGGTGGACATGAAATGGGCGGAGCTGTTTCGTGGTTTATTCATTGCCTGATTTGTCACCCAGTTTGCACGTATGTCTTCACGAATTGGACGCTTTTACCGTACCACTTCTTTTTGACCATGGTGCCATCCGCGTTGAACACCTCGCGACTTCCCGACGCGCGTTGTGCATGGCCTTTGCGTGCGATAGAGGGAAGGCTTCAACAAGCTTCCAAGGAAGCGACCGTCAAGCACTTCTCCCAGCTTGTGTCAGCCGACTTCTTCCCTCATTTTGTCTACGCGTACATCCACATGGGCATGAGAGGTTTGCCCTTTGCATCGGCATGGAAGGGCTCGTAAATGGCCCCGGTCAACGAGTCTTCCGTAGTGTCGCGCGACTTCACAAGCCCGATGACGAATCTCGAATTCTCGACTCCCAATCGCCATCCCAAGAGTTTCGGGACACTTGTCTGCTTCCTCATGTACCTAATGATGGCCAAGACCGCGAGCTATGCAAGCCCCGAGCGATACTTCACATATATACCATTCTTGTCCTTGCTGGGACAAATCGATAAGCAAGCTACCCGCACCACTTGTTTTGTAATGTAAAGGATAAAATCACAAACAACCTTTGGGACTCACATCCGAGACGTCGATGACAACGAGATTCGTGCTCATCGTCGCAGCATCGTTGGGCAATGTGTTGTTATTATGAAGCCTCTCCTTGGCGCTACCGCGGCACTCGTCGAAACGTGGTCGAAACGACCTCCTTTCAAGGCGTTGTCTTTTTGAAGCACTTGAGCTCAAACCTCGGCTTCAACGCGAGCGGCTTCGGCATTTGCTGAGGTCGGCGTTGCTAGCCATCGTGTGACGTAGTGGCTCATCAGCGGGCGCGATCTTCCCGTGCTCGCGCAAGAAGTCGTCGACTTCCTCTTTCCGCTGCGGCCAGAACCCATAGAAAATTGCCAAAGGAGCAGCCTGCATCTCATTCAAGTCGGCGAGCATATTCTTCCAGCTCTCGCGCTCGACTCGGGAGAAGTGCCACTTGACCGCCAAGTCCGTGATGTACGACGACATGGCCTTCTTGAAGTCATCCAAGCACCTATGGACCTTCAGCGGTCGGGCTTCTTGTTGTCGCAGAGAGCGTATACCGGGGGGCGGCCCGCACGAATCTCGGGCGTCCCAGTTGGCGCGCTCTGCACAGGCTCGGGAAGCGGTGTTTTGGACCAAATGCATGTGCGCAACGAGCACTCCCCCCCACTACACACACACACACACACACACACACACACACACACACACACACACACACACACGCACGCACACTACAGACGGCGTCATTACCAGTGAACTCGAATCATCACTTAGTACGGCTTTATGCTGTCCTGAATGTGATCTTAGATATGGGGCCTAAACCACAGAGAGAAGTCAAGGGAGAATGAGAGCTCTGCAATCTCCGCGGAGTGGGCGAGAATGCCTTCGCAACCAAGTCAAGGAAGGCCCCGACTGTGTAGGCGGAGCTGCGAGACATCGCAAGACTGATTCGCAAGATCTAGTCGACCCGTTGATTCATGAGTGTGTCCGACAAGCATGAAGATCATATGATTGAATGACGTCGCAGATGCCGATAGACACAGCAAGCCAATTGCACAGCGCCGCCGCGTTCTTGCTCTCCCTGACGGTGTCGTCTATATGGATTCTGATGTACGGAATTGTTTTGCTACGGAGTTGAATTTCATGCATCGCAGATCATATTTCATCACTCCACGGCTATTGGACAGATTCAACGAATCGGTCGGGAGGACAACAACCTTACGAGCTTACTACCTTCACGATCGTGATCCATATTAGAGTGCAAGTCGTGGACGACTCATTGGGTGGTGTTGGTGTAGTAGTAATAGATGCCGTCCAGGCGGTTGCCGTCGTACTTCACGCAGTCGAGGTGGTACTACTAACTTGAGAAACATCATGCCGGGCTTCATAGTCTTCGGGATGCGAACCCAATGAGGCATCATGGTCTTTGCGAAGTCCTTGCTATCAATTTCAAAGAACAAGAAGTGATACTAGCCAAGACGCGACTGGAAGACGGCGTTGCTCGAATCCCTTCGTTCTGCCTAGCGCACTCTGCTCTCGAGGTGAATCTTTTGCTCGGCTATCACGACTTCACACCTCACGAGCTGCTAGTGTTAGCAATGCACTTGCCGTTCCTTTGGCGTCATGTCTTTTGTGCAAATCTCACGATTATGGTCTCTGAGCGCTTTGCTCGCCGCGCAAAGTGGACAATGGCTGAATCGTTTCACCAAGTCGGAAATAAGCGCGAACGGCGGCTCGCGGAGTCACTCGCGGACTAGCCAATACTTCGGCAACGCTTCGTAGGCGCCGCCGCAGATTAATCGCAGTGCGCAAATCCACTCGCACGTTGCTCAACTCAGCCTCCAGCCCCGCTAGGGTTCCAAGGTGAGCGTCCCTCTCAGCCCTCGTCGAGCAGCTTGCGCTATGGCCCATACATGGTGCCAACGGGCATGGGTGATGGAATCAAGAGCGGTCGGCTACTGAGTTCAGCACCATACCAAGGTTAGCATATTTTCCGCGAGGTGGCTTTCTTTTGATCTTTTTTCCGAGAGGTGGCAATCCAACATGGTCAGCTCGGCGCTGCATCGTCCATGCTTCCCACGAAGAGATAGTCCTTGTGCACTTTGGCAACGATTATTAGCAAACAACGCCGCAAATAATCAATCGCAGCGTGCCCGTGGTCGCTTCGTCCCCGCCCAATCATCATTGCGCGGCTGGGCCACCCACATTGTTAGGGTTCCAAGGTGAGCGCCCCCATCCGCCCCTGTCGGGCGACTCGGGGGCTGGGTGCCATGATACGGACGGGCAGGGGTGATGGATGCTAGAGCGGGCAGAGGCGAGACATGAGTCTTGTCGATATCTCAGCGATTAAAAATCCGGAACTGAGCCGGATCTCACAGACCTCCTAACTATTTGTAGTGGGATAGCCAAGCTTCCTACGACCCCCCCAGCCCACTACACCCTGACCTAGTGTCGCTTGATCTTCCTCTTCCGGTGCTCCTGCGGTTGTTGCCCGTTGGAGGGCAACGCTTCTCCATGTGGTTCAGCTGTCGCAGCAGCCGTATGTAGGCCTTGAATTACTAGTTAAATTATTCGTAACGCCGCCCGCTTAAGCGGAGAGCGCGGGACGCACGCGGCCGAGCCACTCCTTCCCCAAAAATCATTCCGCCGCCACTATCACCACAGCGAAATATCTTATAATTACATGAGCTAGCAGCAGAAGGCGATATCGGAAATCACCAAAATAAAAGGCAAGCATCGAAATATGGACCGTAAAGAGATTAATTAAAGTTCGCCCCGGGACATCGGCCGGAGCCGCCCCATGACTTGACCGTACCTGGGTATATGTTGACAGTTGAGCGATCGTCTCGTAAGCGAGAGATCCGGGGGTCGATTCCTGGACTCCTGGTATCTGTAGTATTTCGGCAATATCGGCCCGGCCCGGTTACGACTTTATCTCGGGAATATCGGCGGCGTGTCCCGCCCGGGTTTACCCGGTTGATGCATTACATACCCCTTCGGGGTTCTAATAATGAGGCATAGGTTTACGGGCAAATTGTCTAAGGGCTATGCCAGACCTACGACTGCACTTGACGCAAGAGGTTAAGTGCTGGGGCGGCCGCGGACGACGTCCCGGTTCTTAACTCTACCTTCTACCATACTGCTAGCGGTGCTGCTGGGCGAATGCCGCGCAAGTAGTAGCTCACGTCTCGACCGGTTAAGCCTGGTAAAGCGTCACCTGAACAGCCTATGCCTCGGTGAGACGTAATAGCAGGACAACAGAAGGGTGCACCCCGCCGTTATTACCCTTGGAGCCGGGCGTCCTGCGAGTGGGCGTTCTGCGAGTGGTCTAGAAATACGGCAACCCATGTCACAGAGTCGCGCTGCGCGCACGTCTCACGACTCTGAACACTCCTGGTTCACAGCGGAAGGCGGCATCGATGGGGACAGGTGGATATCGGGTGGCAATGCTATGCGGGGGGCGGACCATCACCCGTCCGCCCCGAGTCCTTTGCGCCTCTCCAAGAGTCCCTATTCCAGCTACCACTCCCGTCTTACAGGGACCTGCTCACACCTGACGGACCTGGATACGGATGGCTCGGACTCGCAGCAGCTACGGGCGGGAGTCTCGGACTGGAGTATCAGGAGTACTCGAACGCGGTTCTCGGCCTCGCCGCCGGCAGTGGTGAATATCCCGCCTCAACCACTCGGGGAGCAACCGCTCGTGCAGCGGACCTGGTTTTCCGTCGAACGGCAGTGGCGGCGCAAGCTTCGGACGCCAGGTACACATCGGCGGCGAGTGCTCCGCTTCCTTGCCTTATGGACGACAGGAATGACAGCGCTGGCGTGGGTGTTCGCGCTCTCAAGCCCGTGCCCACTCACGCTGGCCGCCACCGACGACACCTGCGACCACTGGACCGCGCTGGCGGTGTACTACGTGCAGACGTTCAACTTCAGCCTCGCCTACCTGCTGATGATGTACCTGTATGGCCGCAAGGCTATTATTGTGCTGCGTCTGGTCCGCGCGGCCCGCCGCCAGCATCAGATTCCGGGCGTGAACTACCGAGGAGCCCCGCCCAGTGGCGGGAAGTCCCTGGCGGCAAATCACTGGACGGGCGCGGCATCGCGCGATGTGTTCATGCAGACAGCGGACTCGCTGACGGACCTGCAGCGCCTCATCCTGCCATTCATCAGCATAATCTTGCTCACAAACGCGCTGGCCAAGGGAATTCCCACCGCGCTTGGGAAGCCGCCCGCTAGCGCAGGCGCTCAGGAGGATGGCTGCGAGGCGGGTTTCAACCTGTGCAAAGTAGCCTGGTAAGGGCTGCCATGCTTTATGCCTTGCCTGCTGATACACTGTTCTTAGCGCTGTGTTGCTGCCAATGCCGAACCGCGGTAAGCCGCGATGAGCTGTCTAGTGGTAGCTCAAGTGGTGTGCAATCATGCTTGCTTGCCATGCCCAGGTACGGCGACATCATGCTCCTTGACGTCAACGTTGTACTCACGGTCTATCTGGTCACAATCTTCGTCATCATGCCAGACCTCCTGTGGAGCCCAGTCACTAGCCGCGCGATCCGCTTTGCCGGGTACCGCCACCTTGGCCGCTTGCGCTACCTGCAGTCCATCCTTGTGCTACCAATCCTCCTCAATTTCTGTGTCATCGCCAAGTACGCCGTAGTCAGGGAGAAGAACTTCCAGAGTGAGCTTTTGGTCTTTTGCGGTAACCTGACAGTGGTACTTTACGACATTGCCGCGCTATCTTGGATCTATGCCCCTGTCAGCATTCGACGGGGGCGGCTGTCGCCGCTTCCAAAAGCTGTGCCAGCCACTCATCAGCCAGACGAGACGACTACGGAAGAGGGCGGGAAGGGAGCCGCACCGCCGGGCTGGATGAGCGCTTTCTTGCGGCGCATTTCCACCTCGCTGCGTCGGAGGTTTGTGATTCTGGAGGCCGGTGTGCGCTCTCAGCGGGAAATCTGGTGCGTGGTGATTGCAGCCCTCTTCACTGGCCGCGAGAACTTTGAGTACCACACCGGCAGCATCCATGTTGTCCCCAGCGTGGTTTTCTGGGCGCTGCGCACGGTAGCGGTGGTGATGGTGTTCTCCATCCGTGATGAGCAAGCTGACTTCTCGTTGCTGGAGGGGACCGGCGAGGCGTTCGGTCTAGTCATTGATGCAGATGACCTCTTCCATGCTGTGAGCCATGTGTTGGAGTTCAGTCAGCCATGGCCATCGCCCATCCGACTGTACAAAGCCTCGCTGCAGCGGGCACGCGAGGCAATGAGCATCAGCTACAGGTGGCAGCGGGACTGCACTGTTCTCGCAGCCAATGGCATGAACATCAACATGTCCATGTGGCAGCTGCAGATCCTCATTGATGCTCTAGCCCAGTCATCATGCAAATGTAGGTACCCATGCCATGGAGATGCTGTTTCCCCCCTCGCATGCACGTGATTTCTATTGTTTACCCACCATCATGCAGCAGCTGATGCAAGTGGAACGACCTGGTGAGAGGTGCCTGGGCCCTCCGCCGCATGGCTTCCGTCCGCGATGCCACCTTCATCGGGCGCATCCTCCCCAGGTTCCTCTCCAGGAAGTCTGACACCCACACCACCACTAAAAAAATTAACTAGTTTCTTTGACATGCAATTCCTGCCCCCTCGCTGCGCAGATGTGTGGATGGACAAGTTCTCAGTGCCGCAGGTGCCAGGCCAGCTGCAAACCACGTTGCTTGCGCGAATGCTGGCTGTCTACGCCTCGTCAGGCTGCACGCTGGTGTTGCGCTCCATTGAGCTGCCAGGGGAGCGGTATCACCAGGTAGTTCCTCCTTGAATGTGTCCCTGTGCCCACCAAGCCCGGCGTGATGCGCATATGGCATGCATATCAGAGAACGTCATTGATTACTTTGCAGACAGGACCATACATGATGTATAGACCAGACATGATACCCCCTGAGCGCACACCGGCAGAATGATAAATCCTGAAACACACCGGTCAAACACATACTCATATTGCGTACTGATATGGCGGGCAATGCGCGGCCGCTGAAGCATGTCGGGGCTGCTTCCTGTTGCATGGCCGCGTCCTGAGGATCCTGCTATTACACCCCATGTGTGCGCGCACAGCGCGGATGGACGGTACAGGAGTTTTGCGCATGCAACAAGATGGCCATTGCGACAGAGCCGCACCCCTCTGTCAGCTCGATGAGCGCCGTGAGCCGCGTCAGAGTTTCGCGATTCCGGATGAGCATCGGCATTTTCCCTGACCATCAGGAACCGGAGGAGGACCGGTTCCGGGCACTGCGCAAGTGGCACCTCGGGCGACTCCACCTGTGCCGGCCTTTTTGGCTGTACAGTGACATTTTTGTGGATGCAGCCGATGCGCTGGAGATGTTTACCGACCTCCGGGGCCGGGTGAACACAAGGTTTGAGGAGGACAAGCTGCGCGCACTGTTGCCTCTGCTGATGAACACGCCAGTGGAGACACAGGCCGAGCTGGTGCGCATGATCCGCCGGATCGAGCAGCTCACTGGCGCCAACATGCAGGAGGAGCTGGGGTACTTCGTCTCGACGTTGAGCATGGGCAGTGCCTTCGGAGGGGTGCAACCAATGACAGCCAGCGCTTCTGGGTCTGATGAAGAGGATTTAGCAGAGTAGAACACATATGAATTTGTCCTATTGCTTCAGTACTTGAACGCAGACTATGTAACTGAAATCGCTTTGAAACATGGCTCAATACATCGATCGGCCTATAATTTAGGGAAGCTTCCTTGAGGGAGCCGGCACAAAGAGGAATAGCTGCCGTGCCAGCTACGAGTACATTTAACACTGTCTCTGCATCAGTTCACATTATGCCATGGTATGCCATATGGTCTCTAGTTCCTCGGGCTGCACATCTCCAGCACAGGAGGTGATCAGCCCATGCATTGCCTGCTCCCGACCAGCTTTCGTCTCTGCCCTCATCACCTAGCCTCTGCTGGCAATCAACAGTCTTACCCATGATTCGGCATTGCGAGAGCAGTGTGCGGCAAAGATTAAAAGGCAAAATAGAGTTATGAGTGTATTACGCGGTGATGTGGGATGGACAGATATTCATTTGGCATGAAACTACACAGTGGTTTTTTAATTGTCACCAACTCCGTCGCTATTGCCTAACCTTGTGCCATTTCCCGGTAGACGTGTACCTAGCCGTTGGCGCCTTGATCTACCGTGACGTGTGCCTTGCTCGAATCTGCGCCATGCTGGTAGACATACTCTCACATCGCGGCGCCATGATGGCGGCATTGACAGCCTTGCCACTGTACCTCACTCCCATCAGAGCTCATGGTCCTCCCTTGATTGGCTCTGAGTTGCTGATCATCCTATGCAGCTGTGCATGGAGGGCAGCCACCACTTCAACGGCCAGCAGCCGCTGCTCCTGGGCACATATTGGAGCGCACCCGACTGAAATCCCGCCTGAAATGGCCGGATTGCTATGGTTCTACTCTACCATCGCTGTCGATGATCCTCGAGTGCTCAAATCAGCCCATTCGATGCCATGAACCCAAGAAACAAGGCGCTGATGATCAACGCCATGCCCCCCACGAACTTGAGATTCTGTGCCAAGCCATCACGACTCTCGGCGATCTATAAATGACAACATGACTTATGTGAGTACGCCATGCAGGCACGCCCATTCCATTGCACAATACGTGGCTAGGCCCACAGCAATGAGCAGGACAATGCTTCCCCCGTTGTGGATCAATACCGCTTCCACGCACAAGGCATTGGCTCTACTGCCGGATAAACGGCAGTGAGCTCAACGTTGCGAACTCGCCTGCATGTCGCGATCCTCGGCAGACAGCGGGGAACTGAGCATGCCTGAGTAGTACTTTGCATCATACTTCCCAGCGTCGTTCCCCTTTGAGCTTGCGGAGGTCTCCTCGACATCCTCGCTCCTGTAGCCGGTGGTTTGCCGAAATGGACGAAAGTAAGGCTCGGAGTCACTGGCATCGCGTTGCCGTGGCCATTGCAGGGAGAGCCCACTTACTTCTCAGACCTTGCTGCTCGCTTCATTTGCATTGTCCTCCGCCGGGCGCCTGTCTGTTCCGTCTTACGAAGCCTGCTTAGAAGAAAGGAGTTGGAGGGGGGGGGGGGGTGGGGGGGAGGTTCACGAACTGTGACAAATTTTGCCCTTGGGTGACTCCAGCGGCAGCCCGCACCCGGCGACCCCGCGCAGCCGGCTTACGCGATCGGCTTGGCACCGCGTGTTCCTTTCAGACTGGGTGCACCGTGAGATGCTTTGCATCTTTGACGCGTCATACATTTCCCTACGCGTGGTTTCTCGCCCCCACACCAACGCGGGGGTGGTGCACTGGTGGTGAATCGGTGATTTCGTCAGCAAGGGACACCAAGGTGTACTTCTCGTTGTACTCGTACGCACCCGAGCGGCGGCCGCGGGCGGCCGTCATGTTCTGGCTTAATATACTCGGCTCCGTAAAGCGCATATCGGGGGACACGTGTGGCAGCCATTTTACTCCGCCAAGGAGCAGGTGTGTGAGTGGGAGTTAAGCAGCAGCTGCGCGTATCAGGTGATCTTGGCGACAGCTATTCGGAAGCAAAGGTTGGGCAGTTGCAATCGCGTGAGCGCTGTTCGCTATGCCACTGGCGAATGGTTCACGGAACAGCGTGGTATCGGGCGAGTGGATCCAGATGCGGTTCAACAGCAACTCCGCCCGCGCCAGAGCGTGCGCCGATTCGTGGCGCGCGCCTGCCAGCATCAGCAGATCCACTACTCTGTCGTCAGCGCAGCTTCGAAATTGCGTTAGCGACTACAGGTACTCATCGGCAGTGTGATGAGGCGGCTGCTTTATTCATCCAGATTTCTTCCGGAAAATCTCAGGCAAATGCTGTACTCGTACGCGTATAAAATGTATCAGTATGTATAGTACAACCGTAATACGAGTTACCAGTACTGGAGCACCGCGCTCGAGGGACGGGCAGTATCGAATCAAATCGCGAGTCATTTCCGAATCTCGATCCGTACAAGTTCGCGTACCCGTACCGGTAAAGCAGCACTATACGAGTACAAGTCTGTCTTTTTGGTTACAGGGAGAGCGTCCAGAGAATGCACGCAAAGTACTATACGAGTACAAGTCGGCGGAACAGGCACCGCACCAGCTAGCAACACTGGACGCTCTCCCTGTAACCAAAAAGTTCTTACCAGCTAGCAACACTTCCGTTCAACCCCACTTGGTCTGCCCTTTCCAACAGCTTCCTGTATACTGCTACTGCTCGGGGGTCACGATGCCAGCCACCCATCTATCTACAGGTAGCGCCCCGCTTGCTCGCACAAAGCGCGGCGCGTCGGCATCGCGCGTGTCGACGGTGCGCGTGCGTGCCTTGTTCGGAAAGAAAGACCCCGCCAAGGAGGCGGCCAAGCAGGCGGAATGGGAGGCGCAGCAAGCGGTGCTGGAGGCTCGCCGCGCGGGGAAGGCGCTAGAAAGCAGCAAGCAGCGCCGCGCGAAGGTCTCGCAGTACATCGAGGTAAGGATTATGTCAAGCAGTTCGGTGGTGTTCTTTTAAAATGATGCCGAAGACGCCTCTAGAGCTGCAGTGCCATTCATACTCGTAGTGTGAGACATATCATAAGAATGTACATATCTTCCGCCCTACGTTTATGTGTACCAGTACTAAAGGTCCAAAATACAGCTAAGCAAACCTGAACACCAATCAGTAATAATAATACGCAGCAGCTATCGTCTTAGCCAGGGCTCAAACAGGTCCGGTCCAAGCTCATGCTGGCCTGCATGACCTTTTACTCCACACCTTCAAATATACCCAGGATGAGAAGGTGGCCAAGAAGAAGGCCTGGAGCGAGGGCAAGAACGTGCTGCTGCCGGGCCAGAAGAAATCGGGCATTGCAGCTATCCGCGAGCAGTATGGCGTGTCGGACGATGGCGAGCAGGACGAGAACAAGGGCCGCGTTGGCTTTGTGCTGCCGATGAACTCCATCGGAATGCCCAAGTACGACCAGGTAGGAACAGCGGTGAATTAACAGTCCCACCATAGATGCATATGGCAGGGGAGGAGTGGCCAACAGGGGGCGGACGGGAGGAGGGGAGTGTCAGCTATGCCCTCGCCGCTTTTGTTGAGCGCGATGCTGTCTTGTGCGGCAGGGCTCGCGCTTTGACCTGGAGGCGCCATACGCGGATGAGGGCTATGTGGACGAGAGCGACAAGGGCGGCTTCAACCTGGGCCGCATCCTGGGCTTTGGTAAGAATAAGGAGAAGAAGGCAAAGAAGAACGAGTCGGAAGAGTAGGCAGGCTGATGGCAGCCGGCTAGGAGAAGGGGTGCAGGGCAGCAGATATGCCTTCACTGGTGCCGAGGCGGCTGTATTCAGTCATAGCTTTTGCCCCCCCCCCCCCCCCTCCCCCTTCCTCCACACACACGCACACACACAGGCTCAGACGCCCATACCCATACCCACACGTATACCTGCCTACCCTCACCCTACGATTCACATGGCCATCCATCCTTGACATGTAATGCAGTATGTAACAGTTTTGTAGCAGTTTTCGCCCAGGGCTGGCTGAGAAGTAGTGCAACTATCTCCCCCCCCCCCCTAACCCCTTTTGATAAGCGGCAAATTGGGGTCAAGCTCTTCTCAAGTTCTGTGATGGCGTATGGCGGCACGCTCGTCACTGCGCTCTAAAGCAATGGCATTTTATGGAGTACGATCAGACCCATACATGGGGCCGTCATCACATAGTACAGCAGGCATACCCAGAGGGTACCCGCTGAGGAGGAGGATGTTTCAAGAAATCACCATATGCACATATCGGCGCTACCGGTAGAGCGCAAAACTGTTTTTCTGGTAATAGCATGCGTTCATGTGGGTACTTGTGCGGATGTGCACCTACGGGCGCTGATGCACCGCCTATACGAACCCTTCCTATGCAAGCCTGAAACTGGACTTGCACGCACTTCACAAAGTAAAACAAATGTCTCGCGGACAAAACAAAACCCGGTCACTGGCTCCATCCGTAGTACCCCGTCCGGCCGTGCCGTTATATGTATTATACCCGTAGGTACTAAATATAAAATCGCAGGGTTACATATATACAATAAAAGATATTATCATTATTACATCCCTGTGTATTTTGTATTTGACCAGGAGGTAAAAATACAATATCAATGCAGATGCACCACCGTACCCGTGCTGACAAATTATTTAATGCTTTGCCCCCCGTGAACCCAAACTAATTTAATTAATTCCCTGGTTTATACGCTTTCATTTTAAACCAGGGAATTAAATAAATTAGTTTGGGTTCATGGGGGGCGAAATTACGGCGCGGGGGTGACGCCGACGGGGATGCTGGCCATGGCTGCGATGCTGTCAACGTGCGCATACATCATGCACATTGCGTATCCCGCGGCGGTTTGCGCAAGGCGGAACGCACTACAGCCTCTTCACGGCTGAGCTCACAGCGATGATAATAGCGCTGCGCTTGTATCATGCAGGCGTTGCGCTGTGTCTGAGGATGCGCGGCGCGAGCTTGCGTTGCAGGCGCTGTTTGCAGTGGTGGCCACGCAGCTGGGGTGAACAGGGAGGCGAGTACAACATGACGATATTCCTGGCATCAATAAACGTCATTGCTGGGGTGATATGTCTACGGGTGCTGGCTCGGTGATAGGTAAACTGCGAATGAGAACCTGCTATGCCTGCGAGAGGTCCATTGTAGACGAAACTGCATGCACAGTGGAACTATAGCAATTGCGCTTCTAATTGCTACCAAACGCAATTTGGGGCTTAGAAGGATTACTATCGGTGCGTTGGCACCTCATAGTGACATCAAATTGTAAATGAAACGTTTTGGCCGGCAGATTTCATCTTCATGACGCTGAGCGCAGGAGCGGCACTGCCCTTGGGTCACATGCTGTTGTGCAACCGCCACCGAGGGAGGCCACCTTACACTGCTGCAGTGGGGCAAAGATCATGGCTGGCAGAGGGAAGAGCACACCTGCGCTGCTCCCGCTAAAGGGGGGCTCGTTATGTTGTTCCAGTGGGCACGGGAGCATGACTGCCCTCGGAACACACTCGCATCACGTGCCAAGCTCAAGCAGGCACCTGGTGGTGCTGCAGTTGGCCAGGGCGCAGGGCTCCCGCTGGAGTAAACCCACTGGCTCTACTGCCGCTGAGGTAGGACAGCTCGCGGTGTTACAGTAGTTGACAGAGCATGGCTGCCTCTGAGATGAGTAGGCCTGCTGGATGGCGGTCAAGAGAGCTCACTTCTAGCTGTGCCCAAGCGGGCGAGGGCGCAGGTCTGACAATGGCAGCAACACATGATGCGCATTGTGGCGGCTGAGAGAGGGGATCTTCAAGTGATGCAGAGGTTGATTGAGCGGGGCTGCCCCTGGTACAAGCAGACCAGCGGAAGGGCTGATCGGGCTGGGCAGCTCAAGGCGCGTCGGTGGGCGCGGGCGATGGCTGCCCATGGGACGAGAGTACCTGCGCTACTGCGGACATATTTCCGCATTCATTCATAGACATACCCCATCATGCACTTGAATGGCCATCTGCTTGCATCGCTTCAGGTGCTGCGCATGCGTGACTGTGGCCCATTTACATATATTGTCGTGCTATAAATGCATGTGACTACCTTTGCGGCACAGCATTATTCATGGCCTGGGTTAAGGTTTGGGCGGTTGTTGAAACTTCGAGAGACCGTTTACTTCTGTACTAATAAAACGATGAGCCGCCACGTCAAGATGATGGTTCACTGGTTCCAGGTCGTCATAAATAATGAAACATGCTACCGTAAGTAAGGTCTATGTATTTGAGATTTAACACCGCGCATTTTTATTCGGCCGCAGCGCAGACTGTAGGCCGTGCAGCGCAGACTATATGTTATATTATGTGGAAAACTGTACGTTGCGGACCTAAAGCGCGTGCGGACGCGCGCGCATACTGGAGTCACATCATCATCTGATCGGGTGAAATTCAAATTCGAACCTGCGCCAGACAGCGCACTGCTTCTTCATCACGGCTGCAGCAGGCCTTGATAACCTGGCTGGTCGCCAGCGGCGGTGGGGCAGTAGTCTGACCGCCCCAGCCGGCGACCACCGTCATCACTCTGCTCGCCCTCCCCCTACGCGGCAGTGAAACACGCGCAGCAGCGACTAAAGCGAGGGTAAGGGCGTAGCTCTATTGGGCGGTAAGGGGCGAGCGGGCTCCACGTGGTAGATCGGGCGGGACTTGGCAGGTGCTAACGGGGGGGCGGGGGGAGGGGGGCGGCTTGTGCTGCACTGCCGGCGGTGGGCGACTTCACCGATTTAGTATTAACTTGTCTTGGCAGGCGCGATGCGGACGCTCCGGAAGCGTACCGCCGTGGTGTCATACAAAGAGGAGGGTGAGCGCCCCTCCCCTCACTTTCTCCCCCGTATCTTCGCCGGGCCGTGGGGTGTTTCTGAGTCGTGCCTCGCGCGTGCTCATGCCCCGTACTGGCTTTTGTCTACCCTCCTGCCTCCTATTTTTGAAAATAAAGACATTTTAGCGACATGTTCAGAAGCCTGTCGACTGCGCTCCTCTGGAGTGTACTGTGCCGCCGCCTCTGCCGACGAGGATGTCGTGAAATTCTCCACTAGCCCAACCTGAGTCCCGCGAGTATGCCCCGCAGACATGAGCCACGTTGTAGAGACTGTGGCAGCCCCGGCGGGCGCGCTGGACCGCTTCGCCCGAAAGGGAGTGAACAACGCAGTGGAGGCGCGCCCCTGTCGGCGCCCCGCGGGCGACCGCCGGAAGCAGCCGGCGCTCGGCAGGTTCGCACCATGCGCCGACTGTCCCCAGAGCCCGGCCTCTGTACGCTTCTGAGCTTTCGGTCTACGGCCGAGGGACTGGGGGGGGGGGGGGGGGGGGGGGGGGGCGGGGGGGTTCCGACCGTCCGAGGGAAGGAACTGTTCCCTCGCCTCTTTTCTCTTCTCTCGCAAATGAGAGCTTCTTTGGCACGTGCAGGCGCGCCCTCGCCTCGGAAAGCGACGAGGACGAGGAGTTTCAAGAGAGGCCAAGGAAGGCCCGAGCGGCTGCGCCGAGCTCTGGCGGCGAGGGCACCTCCTCTGATGGCGGCTCCGATGTCTCCATGGAGGAGGAGGAGGAGGAGGAGGAGGCTCCCCGTCGGCAGGTGTAGCCATCGCCCCACTCCTCTGCCTGTCGAGCACGACTATCCCCAGCGGCCTTTCTGCTTTTAGAGTCAGAAGCTATCCCTGCAGCGACCTGAGGTACAGCTGGATCCTGGGGAGGCGGCCATGCATTCTGATCCCGTTGCTGTGAACTGATCCCGGTGCATCTGTGCGCTGAGCAGCTCCATCCGTGTCGTGAAGCAAATGCGGACAAGAAGATCCAGCGGCCGCGGCGGGCGGCGGCAGTGGCGGCGCGCAAAGCTGTGGCGGACTCTCCTGACAGCGATGGCCAGTCAGAGGAAGCCCCGATGCCGGCGATCGAGCGCCCACGTCGGGCAGCGGCGGCGAGGAAGCCGGGGCTGGCAGCCGCCAACAAAGTGGGTGAGGAGGAGGAGGAAGATTCCATGATGGGGGACGCGGAGGAGTCGGAGTCTGGCTCGGACTCTGATGCGAGTGAGGAAGAGAGTGGGGAGGGGGAGGAGGAGGAGGAGGAGGAGGAGGGGCTCAAGGGCGAGATCGCAAAGATCTTTGCTGTGCGTGAGGTGGAGTCGCAGCAGGAGGTGCTGGTCAAGTACACAGGTGCGCTGTTTACATGATGTTGGTACAGGGGGGATTTCTCGAAGGGGGGGGGGGAGGGGGGGGGGGGGGGGGGGGGGGGGGGATGTGGCATTCTCCCCACCCTCCTGCCCCAGGCATCCTCTGGACTGACGCCCGTGTGCCGGCCGCGCAGGCCTGTCGCACCACCACAACAACTGGGTGCCGGCGGCGGATGTGAAGGAGGTCAAGCCGCAGCTGCTGAAGAACTTCCTACAGAAGAATGGCGTCACCGGAGAGTATGTAGACGAGAACGGCCACCCCAACGGCATCAACCCTGTGCGACCCCCGCCCCCCCACCCCCCCCCCCACTTTACTCTCCATCACCGCAAGCAAACACCCCACAATCACCGGTTACTGAGCCCGGCTGCTGCTGCAAGAGCCCTGCATTGTGCCAGTTCCTGACCCCCTGACCTGCTGTGCAGCAATGGCTGCTGAAGGACCGCGTGCTGGACACCCGCACCCGGCGCGGCTCCACGGTGCGCCGCAACTCACTCCCCCCCCCCCCCCCCCCCCCCCCCGGCCCCTCCACCCCCTGAGGTCCCCCGCTGCGCAATCCGCCCGTTGCGCCCAGTAACTGATGTAGCTAATGGAAATGATACAGGAGTATCTGGTTAAATGGGCCTCCTACCCTTACTCTGAGTCCACCTGGGAGCCAGAGGACGACATGGCGGACGCTCAGGTGTGGTAGCAACCTGACCCCCCCCCCCCCCCCCCACCGCCCCTGCCCCACATCCTTGGTGGCTGCTGCCACTGGGGGCCTATATTGAGACGGGCAATGGAAGCTGCGGCTCTCATCCCTGCGACCACCCCCCCTCCCCCCCCCCCCCCCCTCCCTGCCGCAGGAGCTCATCAAGCTGTACCACACCTACAACTCGCCCTCGCACTCGGTCGCCAACATGGAGAAGGCCGGCAAGCGCCCCCGCAAGGTCGCCTCCCGGGCGATGCCGGAGTTCCTCAACGACCGAACACTGCGGGACTACCAGGAGATCAGTCTCAAGTGGGCGCGCGCCCCCCCCCCCCCCCCCCCCCCAATCCCTGTTCCTATCCCTCACGTCAGCCCTGATCCCCATTCAACATGCTGGCGATGATGTCCCACACAGTTCCGCGCCCTTATGGGCGGGATGCCCACCGCTCAAATGTTCCATGCCTGACGACCCTCCCCGCTTCTCGGCTGGCTGTACAGGTGGAACCTGAGCAACTGGGCAAAGCGCCGCAACTGCATTCTTGGAGACGAGGTACCTTGGCTGCTGGAAACTTCAGCGCGGGAATGCACCTGCGCTGTGATGCTGAGAAGGGGGGGGGGGGGGGGGGGGGGGCGCTCACCACTTTGCTCACTCAGACCCCCCCCCCCCCCTGAACTCCGGGTAGATGGGCCTCGGCAAGACTGCCCAGTCCATCGCGGTGCTGGAAGCGCAGCGACAGCAGTGCGGCTTCAAGGGGCCCTTCCTCATCGTCGCACCGCTCACAACATTGGGTGGAACACCCCACCCCCCCCCCCTGCTTCCGCCGCTTCCCCTCGGGCGTGGGATGCAAAAGTGCGGCGACCGTGCAGCCAGCATGTGCCCCCAGATACGGTGCACCGGCTGCGGAACGACACTGATGAGCTCGCCCACGCATGCTCAGGCCACTGGAAGCGCGAGGTTGAGACCTGGACGCCCATGAAGTGCATCCTCTATACCGGGTCCGCGGCGGACCGCAAAGTGACCCCTTCCCCCCCCTTCCCTCCCCCATTCGCTGCGCCCCTGGCCTCAAGCCGCTCGCCTCGCCACGCTCAGCACCATGTGAGGCGCAGCACCCTGACATTCGCCCCCGCGCCCCGTACCAGATGATCCAAGACTACGAGATGCACGTGCCGGCAACCCAGGCCGGCCGCAAGAAGGAGCGCGGCACCAAGTTTGACGTGCTGCTCACCTCATACGAGAACCTGCGCGCCGATGTTCGCTTCCTGCAGGTCCGGGCCCTGTAGCCTCTTGCAGAGTTAGTGAGGGAGCACCCAGGCGCCGTGCTGTGCCGGCCGTGTCACCAGCGATGCTCACACCGGTCGCCGCCGCCTGCAGAACTTCTACTGGCACAGCGCCGTGATGGATGAGGCGCACCGCCTGAAGAGCGTGACGGCGCAGACACGTCAGGCGATCGCCAGCCTGAACATCGACTGGCTGCTGCTGCTGACGGGTGCGGCGCTTTGATCGCCCCCGCGGTGGCACTCCGGCGCGGCCCTCGGGTCTGCGGGTCCCCGGCTGATCGCCCCACCAAACCCTCCGCTCTGCCCCCCAGGCACCCCCATCCAAAACAACCTGTCGGAGCTGTTTGGTTTGCTCAATCTGCTCGACCCGGAGAAGTACCCGTGCAAGGAGGCGTTTGACGAGCGCTTTGGCGGCAGCAGCTCGCCTACGGCCGATCAGATCCGCGATCTGCAGGTGCCGGCCTTTCAAATTACATGACACCCTGTGTCCATGATGATGAGGTACTGATGAAAGACGCCTGCACAAATTCCGGCGGATGTGCCTCGTCGCTCACCTGTGCCTACTGCTGGTGCCGCCGTAGGCGGCCCTGCGTCCCATTCTTCTGCGCCGCATGAAGGAAGACGTGGAGAATCTACCGGAGAAAGAAGAGGTGCGGCGGGGCCCGTCACCCTTCCGGTGGGCTCCCAAGGTGCGAGGGCTGCTTTGCTGCGCGCTGGATGCTGACTGAGGTCACCCCCGCGCCGGCAGGTGATCATCTGGGTGGAACTGACGCGCGAGCAGCGCGCGTACTACCGCGGCCTGTACAACCGCGACATCGGCACGCTGCTCAGCGGCGCCTCCAACAAGAACCTGCCCAACATGCGCAACCTTGCCATGGAGCTGCGCAAGGTCTGCTGTCACCCGGTGAGAGTGCACGCCCAGCCCTGCGCCCTTTCCATCCTGGGAGCCAGGAACCCGCACCTGTGGGGATCTGTCGTCTGCGAGCAGCCCCCTTCCCCCCCCCCCCGTTGACTTACTCCAGGACTGCCTGCCGTTTGCAGTACCTTTGCAACGGGCTCGAGGAGGACATCTCTGGCCGCGAAGTGAGACGCCCGTGATCTCACCGCGGCTTCTTGCAGCCCCTGACCCGTCTAGTTGCTTTGGCGACGGGCATCCTGCCCAATGTCCTGACCGTCCTCCCTCCCTCCCTCCGTGACCTGATTCCGCAGAGCGGCGCGGTCGTGCAGCGCTCGGAGCTGGACAAGATGGTGGCCTCCAGCGGCAAGATGCTGCTGCTGCACAAGCTGCTGCCCAAGCTCAAGGCGGAGGGGCACAAGGTGCTCATCTTCAGCCAGTTCGTCATCATGCTCAACGTGCTGGAGGACTACCTCACCCTGGCTGGGCACAACGTGGAGCGCATCGACGGCAGCACGGCAGGCACTGCCCGGCAGGTGAACCCCGCGCCCTCGCCCCTCTCCCGCCCGCCGCCTGGTGGCGCGATGAAGCTGCGCCTGCGCCCTTCCCTGTCAGCCTGGAGCACTGACTCGAATTTGCGCCGCTGTTTTCCAAACGTGCTTGCAGGCCGCCATCGACCGCTTCTCCAAGGATGACTCCGACGGCTTTGTGTTCCTTCTGTCCACAAAGTAAGCGCTGAGTGCAGGCGGCTCCCCAAAACGAGAGTCTCCTTCAGGGTGTTTCGGGGGGGGGGGGGGGGCGGGGGTCATGAAGCATGAGGCCCGCCTTGAGAGTATCATCGAGTGTTTCGCTACGATTGATAAAGCTCCTTGTGGGAGGGGCACCTGTCTGACAGCGTGGACCCTGGCATGCGCCCTACCGCAGGGCTGGCGGGCAAGGCATCACCCTCACCACAGCCGATGTGGTCATCCTGTACGACTCTGACTGGAAGTGAGGCCCAGCAACGCGCCGCGCCGCACCCTGCCTGCCCCCAAGTGTTGGAGTCCCGTTGGCTTGTGCAGAGCTGACGTTGCGTGCGGCTCTCCCTACGGCGCGGCGCCTGTCAGCCCGCAGAATGACCTGCAGGCCATGGCGCGGTGCCACCGCATCGGGCAGACCCGCGACGTCAAGATTTACCGCCTCGTCTCGCGCGACACCTACGAGGAGGCCGTCTTCCAGGCCTCGTCCAAGAAATACGGCCTTGACGAGGCGGTGCTGGGCGGCATGGGCTCTGCGGTGAGAGGCCAATGAAAAGCTTCTACCGGCTGTGTGTGTGTGTGTGTGTGTGTGTGTGTGTGTGTGTGTGTGTGTGTGTGTGTGTTTGAAGTCATGTGCATTCAGTCCCCACCATCACTTGCCACTTGCTTGTCTGTGTCTGTCTGCGGGGGGCGACTAACCTCTGCTGATGCGCTGGCCATGCAGCCCGGTGACCCGGAGACGGACCGCGAACGCATCACCGACCTCCTGAAGAACGGAGCCCACAGCTTGGCGGCACCCAACAAGGTTTGCGCTGCGTGAACCCAGGCCCCCAGGACGCCGGCTTGCCTTCTTCCACGGCCTCCCTAACCCCCCCCCCCCCCCTGGTGGCGCGTGGGTGTGCAGGCGGAGGATGAGGCGGCATTCGCGTCGGAAGACATCGACCAGGTGAGGCCATCCAGCACGGCCTGGCCTTCTGCGCTCCATCCCTGCCTCTTGCCTACTCGGCGGGGAATTTCCATGGATGCTTTGTTTTGTCTCTGCTTTGCCCCGAGCGTCACGGCCATACGCATCTCCTCTGCCCTGATCAGTGTATCTTCTCTGTTGAGCTCACCAGTATATCAGGATGCAAGTGCGGCAGTTAAAATAAAACTAGAAATATAATTGTCTTGGTGATTTGCCTTTTCTTAAAAGAATACTGATAGATACATCGGAGCCGCATTGCGAATCGATATCGGATAGCAATAAGGACATTGTTTGCGTATTCATTGCCCATTCAGTATAGATTGGTTCACATTCATCATTTGCACTTTTCGGTAACGTATCGCGTATTCATATCGCGATCGGATATTCTGATCCTGGTAAAAATACGCGAGTACTCACGGATTATTGCATTCCAGTGCCCATATACCAGTTATCACCAATCAGCAGTATAAATCATCAGCAGGTGCTACCGGTAGACCTGAATGATATACCCCGGTCATATATATAATGAGTGTGATACCCGCAGAATGGAACCAATAGTATTATTTAAACAGTAGAATAATGGACTGCAGGTACTAGCATCAGAACATAATTGGAAAACGCTAGAAGGGTGGCAAAACACGGCCAGGGCAGGCACTGCCATTTGTTGCCACCTTCGTGCAAGTATTGGACAGGGTTGCAGTCGCACGGCACGCTCATTACGCTGCTGCCCGATCACCGCAGATCCTGACGGCGCGGACTGAGAAGCGCCAGATCGGCAGCCGCGCCGGGAACACCTTCTCCGTGGCCACCTTCTCCGCCGCAGAGGAGCCCGCCAATGACCAGGACTACTGGGCCACGATGCTGCCCGAGGCTGTGGCCGCGCATGAGGAGGCTGCCAAGGTGCGCGCCCCGCTGTGCCGTTTGCCGTGCCCCAGTGTGGCAGCCGGTCGCTCAGCGCTCATCAGCACACGGACCTGCACTGATCACTCACACCCCCACTGCGCGACGTCCGCCAGGCCGCCCACCAGGCGCTGCTGGCCGGGCCCACGCAGCCCCGCAAGCGCCGGCGGATCAACTACGCCATCCGGGAGAGCATCTCGTCGGACGGCGAGTCAGACGGCTCACAGCGCAGCGGCGGCAGCGGCAAGGCGAGCAGGCCGGTGGTGGACAAGGCCGCGGCGAAGGCTGCCAAGGCGGCGGCTCGCGCTGCGGCGGCGGCTGAGGCGGCCAAGGTCTGGAAGAAGGTGGAGGTGAAGAACCTGGTGGAGCAGCTTATTCACTTTGGGGAGGGCCGTGTGCACGAGGTAAGAGGCTTGCCATGCATGTGTGTGTGGGTGGATGGGTGGGAGAAAAGGGGGGGGGGGGGGGGGGGGGGGGGGGGGTCCTCGTTTTATCCCCAGACTCCATGAATACATCTGCCGTAATGCGGTGGGGGTACCGGTGCGGAACACTTGGTCCCGAATGTCATCGTGAGGCACTGAATGGAGCGCTGTTGTGGGCGCGCGGCAGGTTCGCCACCACGCTGGACTGATGCACCGCACGGCGGAGGAGGTGGCGGAGGTGGAGCGCGCGGTGCTGGCGCTCCTGGCCGACATGATCGCCACCGCCGAGGCGGGAGACGGGCCGACCGCCGGCGCGGTGATCAGCGGTGGGGAGGAAGGCTCCATCCTGGCGGTGCTGGATGCGGCGGGGGCGCCGCAGCCGGCGCGGGCAGCCCTGACCGGCAAGGCCTTCCTCAAGTGAGCGGCCCTGATGCCCTTCTGGCGGCGCTAATGGAGGCGCAACGTGCCCATCCTGGCTGCCCGACGAACATGCGATACTCACGCAGCCACCTGCCTGCCTGCCTCTTGCCGCACCATCCTCACAGGGCGCTGGACACCGATGGAACCCGCTGGGCGAAGCTGATTGCTCAGCGGCGGCTGCTCACCAAGCGCATGCTGCCCCCTGTGACACCGCCGCCCCCTCCCGGCTCGCCGCAGCCCAAGGTAGGCCTCGCGAGCCTAGCGCGCGTCGCGTGTTGCGCCTGGCGCCACCAGCGCTGCTGTTGGGTGTCTCCCTGGTCCCGACAGCGTGGTGGCCGGTGTGTGTGTGCGTGTGTGTTCCGCGGTCCAGGACGGAGGCGCCCGCCCCCCCAAGCCCCACAAGTTCAAAGCGCCGTACATTAAGCGGACCCCCGGCCTGCCGCACTGGTGGAACCGCATCTTTGACACCGCGCTTCTGGCGGGCAGCTGCAAGTACGGCATCTCCGACCGCCTGTCACGCAGGTGTGTGCCCCGCCACCCTCCTGGCTGCCCGGTTTGCCCCCCTCTCTACTCACTGCGCTAGTGATGCACGTATATGTATCTACATCAGAGGTGCGCCTATGGGGTGATTCCTTTCAGCAACCTCGTGGTCTCGGTGCGCCCTCTGCAGCTGCCCACGTTGCCCCCCCCCCCCCCCCCCCCCCCCCCGGGGCTCTCTCCCTCTCCATGTCTCTTTTAATCAGAGGGACGCACGCGCTGAGGCAATGCTGCCGACCCGATGATCTCCAGGCAAACGGAGTACATCCTGAAGGACGCGGAGCTTGGGTTTAGTACGGCGCTGTCCGAGGAGGCTCCCGGTATCCTGACGGCGGTGAGCTTGTCCTCCGCCCCCCCCCCCCCCCCCTCCCCCCTCAACTTGTCGCCCATCATGGACCGCACCTGCCACCTGCAGCCCCCCCTCCCCCCCCGCCCTCAACCCCATCCCACCCCCTCCCACCCTCCCGCGTTGTGCTGTGAGCTGACAGAGCGGCATGTCCCTGCGGCCACCCAGGAGGCCGGCCCGTCTGATGGCCTACGGGCGTTCTTTCCGGCCTCTGCGCCCGCACCCGAGGCAGAGGGCGGGCCCGGCGGCCAGGCTGCACTGCCACTCACAGCCGTGCCGGAGAATCCCGAGGCCGATGAGGGCCATGGAGACGTAGAGATGGCGGAGCATGCGGCCGCGGATGCGGCTGTGGCTGCAGCAGCGCCGGCAGCCGGCAGCGGTGCGATGGAGGCTGCGCATGTGAAGTCAGAGGGCGGCGACCTCCCCCTTGCCAGCTCCGTGGAGGCGCTGGCGGCGACGGACGCAGCGGCAGTCGCGGCGAAGAACGACTTCCTCCTTCGCCAGGTGGCGACCTCCTCTGCCGCCGTGGCGGAGATGTACCAGCTGCCCGAGGCGCTGGCAACTGTGGTGGCCGCGGCGGGCAACGCCCTGAAGCACGAGGTGGAGCGCCGGCGGCTGACCAAGATCACGGCGAACGAGTCGGAGTGGCGCAGGCTGGTGGACAAGGTCACTCTGCGCCTGCGCGCGCTGCTGAAGGTACCCATGCGCCTGCGGTGGAGTCGATGCGATTGTTATGGGTTTGGCGGAGCGACGTGACGCCACAGCGACGCGATTGTCGCCGCTGCACGATGCGATTGTCGTCGCATAAACCTAACCCTAAACCCCACACGCGATTGTCGTCGCGGCGGGATGCTTGTCCTCATGACAGTTGCGGCATGCCAACAACCCTCTGGCTGGAGGCTTCGTCCTACGCGCATCGCAAGGGTTGAGTGTGCGCACCGCAGCGGCTCTGCGTTGACGTCCCTTGCGGCTCTGTGTTTGCCATCAGGCTGTGGCGACCGGCGAAGGCGTGCTGCCCAGTCCAGGGCGCCTCCGGGTGCAGCCCACCCTTCCGTCCTACAGCAGCTCTGTCAGCGACGCCATCCGTGCGCAGGTGAGCGATGCCGCCGAGGAAGGAGGGGAGGAGGAGGAGGAGGAGGGGGCTGTCCATCCCTGGCTATTAGGCACTGCGCGCCAGATGACCGCATCCTCCCAACGGCACGGGCCCCTACCAACCCCTTCCCCTGTCTTGCCGATGACTGATGCATCGGCCGGCTGCCGCTCTGGTCTTGGCAGGTATTGGCGCGCATGAAGCGGACGGAATCCGGGGAGCAGCCCGACAATACCGCCACGGCCGAGGAGCGATCAGGTGGCCCTTTGCAGAAGGTCGCCGACAAGCTGAGGTCTTCCCCGCCTGGGTCCCTGTTCCCCAAGGGCGCCAAGCTGAGCACGGTCATTGAGCTGCGTGGGAGCAGCCCCCCAAAGGTGGCGACGTCCGCGGGTGTCAAGGCGCTGAACTTCAAGGCGGCGGGCGACGTGATGGCTGTGGATGACGACAGTGACGACGACTTTGTCAAACCGCCTGCAGCCGCCAAGAAGTCGGCCATCGCCAGCAGCAGCGACGACCCAATCGAGCTGGTCTCGAGTGACGAGGACGCGGCTCCGAAGGCCGCCGCCGACTGCGGTGGCCTGAATGCCGAGGCGCCCGCCGAGCTGCCGGGAAAGGGTGACGCTCAGGCGGCTGCTGCGGCGCCAGAAGTCACCGGGGCCGCCCGCCGATGCGCCACCGCGCCCGTTAGCCGACATCACCACCACGGCCGCACGCAATTTTCGGACTGCAGCGTCCGGAGGCAACATCGGCGCCAACAAGCTCGGTATGGCCCCTGAGCCAAAGAAGGCCGTCGCCAGCGGCCTCCCTGCGCCTGTCGAGAAGCACCGGGTGAGTGCGGGATGAGCGAACGGTTGCGCGGTGCTGAATGGGGCCCTGCCGTGAGATTGGCGGCCAACTGCGCCGAGAGACATCCATGAACGATCGCCGCTGTGGTCTTTGTCTGAAGCAACCCCTCCTCGTGTCCCCCACCTCACTGCTCATGGCAGGCAAAGGATGCCGCCCCCACTCCCCACGTGGAGCCTAGCGCCCTGACAGCAGCGGCGCACCCAGGAGCCGCCCCCAAGATGGGCTCAATCTCTGCCTACTTTGCCAAGGTAAAGTGCCGTCGCCCAGGAAGTCCAGATCTCTTCCCCACAGTGATACCAAGTGTCGCCGTCAAGGGCCTGGCAAACGGCACAAATATTCAGTGCTGCCGGCCGCAGCTGATGACAAGAGCATGTGAGGTGTTTGTGGTGCGAGATTGCTGAAATTTGTCTGCGTGGCGTGGCAGGGTGCCTAACAAGGGCCGCCTCCGAGCGTCTAGCGACAAGTTGGATGACCCCCTGCTGCTGATCTAGACAGTGCCAATGCCGGCACCTCTGCTTGTCTGCAAGTGTAGGAGCCAGCGCAGTATCTCGTGTCGAGTTTGTGATAGCATCAGGTTGTTTCACCTTTTTTTGTGAATAAACGACAGGTGTCTCTGCCCGGCTGCCCGCCTCGGTCGCAACTTGTCAGACACAATCCTGCAGTGCAGCATTGCGCCAGTGTAGCTCTCTCTCCTCCACTACTTTGTGTGTGTGTGTGTGTGTGTGTGTGTGTGTGTGTGTGTGAGATATAAATATAGACATAGATAAATATGTATATATTTATGTATATACTGATATTGATATTATACATACATACATACATATATATATGGCACAGTATACTGCGTTTAATGGCATGATGACTTCGTCTCGTGCCTGTGCCGGTAGCAAGCCCGCGGGTCAGGCGATACACTGTTTGTAAAAATTGCGGGGAATAGTGCTGGTGAATTCGTAAAATGCATTCCGGGCGCACCGGCTAACAACGTCCGTAGTTCTTGGGTTGAGGCGCTGATAGTCGCGGGGGTGCGTCCGGCTTGGGGTTGGGTGCCTTGCCTACGGAGCATCTGCACACGGCCCACCTGCGGAGGCAAGGGGGCCGTCCGGCAAGGGGGTCGTCCGGCGCGGGGGGCGGCGGGGGCGACGAGCCTCTGCCGCGAGCTGGGCCAGGCGGAACGCCTGGGATGGTGTGCTGGTTGTGGAGGTATGCTCAAGGGGTTGGTGGCCTCCAGACCTCTCTTGTCGCGATGGGGGCTTGGGCTACGGCCGGTGGAGCCGGCTCGGGGTGCGGGGCTGGATCGACGCTTGTCGCCGGCTGATCTTCCGGTGGCGGTCTTCGCCGTCCATCTCCGTGTCTGGAGGGGCTGCCGCGGCGGGGGGGTGGGCCTCTTGTAGCTGGCTAGTTGGTGGTGGCGGGAGCTCCCGGGGGAGCTGGCCATGGTGCATCGCCGACTGGTCGGCTGTAGTCGGCGCCGGTTGGTAAATAGTCGCCGGCCTCTCCCGCCTACGCAGGTGCATGGTTCTGGCTGCGACGAGTTTCGCGTCGGATCCGTGTTAGTGGCGAGTCCAGCTCTGCTCACCCGTCGGAGAGGCGGCAGCCGGCATAGGGGCGCGTCGGGTCACCGCCCGGACGTCGTGAGTTGATGTGTGTGCCCCGAGCTTGGGGCCGAGGGTACGGATCGGGTTCAGAAGGATACGGCGCATGTCAACCCCCGTCGCACGGTTGCGGGTCGCCATATCGCTGAATAGCAAGGCGAATTGTGTGGCAGAGTCGGTACCGGGGGGAAGATCGATTGGGGGCTGGCGGGACTGGCGGCGCAAAGCGCGGCGGAGGCGGCGGATAGCAGGTGGGAGTCGGATGCCTGTGAATTCCTTTGCGGCATTGGTGGTTGGGATTTTGGGGGGTTGGGCTCTGCCGCTGCGCGGCGTATCGATAGGGCCGCCAACCGCGACCTCCTATTGCTCGTCGGGTCTGTTGGTGTCCATGTTGGCTGTTATGGTAGTTTCCAGTGGGCGCTGGCCGGCAGTTGGCCTAGGGCGGGCAGCCGGTGGAAGTCGGGTGCCTGATTTTCTTTGTAGTGATGGCTGTTCGGATCTTGGGGAGTTGGGTCTTGCCGCCGCGCGGCGCATCGAGAGCGTCGCCGGCCGCGATCTTCTGTTGCTTCTCGGGTCTGTTGATGTCCATGGTGGCTGTAGTGATGATCTCATGTGGAGCCTGCTCTTGACGCCTTTGTGGGCGCTGGCCGGCAGTCGGCTTGGAGGTGGGTCGTCCGGTCGTCGGGCGGTCCACCGTTTCACAGGAGTACACTATCATCACCAGTAGAGCCGCGCCGGCTCGCCCGGATTTAGTACATACGCAGTACTTTGCCCGGTGTTAAGGGCCGGCTGGAAAGTGAGAAGTCTTGTGCATGTGCATGTGTAGGTGTAGGTACCTCGTTGTCACAAACGGACTCTGGCACGCGCTTCCCACGCGAGCTCGCGTCGGTCTTTGTCAAATGGCAACCTCGTCGAAATTATCACATGTCGGGCAGCCACTATACGGCTTTTCGCCGTACAGTGGGCGGGAAGCCTCACGTTCCTCCCGCTTGGGGAACGTGAAGGCCTCGCAAAGGCACGTCTAAGTATACCGGAAGCGCTTCTGCCGTGCACAACCGGGTGTGGGTGTAGTGGGTGTAGGGACCTCATCACTCGTCATGGACGGACTCAATAACGCGCTTCCCACGCGAGCTCGTGTCGGCCTCCATTCCCACGCCCCCACCGCGGTATGTCTCATTTTTGGCCGAGTAGGGGCAGGTGTAGGGTTGGTTGCTTCGTCGTCCGAGTAGGACCCCAACACGCGTTTGCCACGGCGGGAGCAGGTGCCACGCTTACTCGCGCTTGGGTTCACGGAAAGTGTGCGCGAATCAGACGCGCAGTTATCTGACCACATAGGCAGCACGTTACTTTGCTCCGGACGAGGTTGGGGTGATGATGCATGCACATGCAGGGAACCTGCTACTGCTACTGCGTCTCACACAGCTTTTTGCTTGAGCGACTCAACCTCGCTTGGGGGTAGAGATGGCCAATAATATCGTCCATTTACCTGAGAACGCCCTTACTTCTTCAATACCCCGGCCCCACGGCGGTATGCCTCGTCCCCATCCATATTTCGGTCGCCGCACGCCAAAGGTACCGTGCCAAGCGGCCAACCAGGACGGGCGAGAAGGTATGAAGTACAGATCTATGGAAACAAGGCTCAATCTACGCTAGGGCGGGGCGGGGTGGCCCTCTAGCCGCCACCCGTTTGCGGTGGGTTGTTGTGTGAGGCGTCGGAATAGTACATCGTATAGTTCATGACCGCGGCGACTATCGCGACGAAATTCGTGAAAGTGGCGGTCCCGTACTTCTGGACTGTGTTAAAATTTCACTCGGAATTGCGACCATTTCAGTGCTGTTTTGACCCCATTAAATGGGTCTTTTCCGAGTAACGTATTTGGACCAATTTCACTCGATATTGCGACTTTTCCGGATTTCGACGGATTCACGGCTACTGTCGAATTTATCGTTGCCAATTTACAAAGCGCATTCGACGACTGGGTCCTTGGATTATCGTTTGTTTCTAAAAGAAACCCTGATGTCGACTGGCCTTATGGAAAGATCACCTTCCCTACTGCTCACTCTACTATCTGCCCTACTCAACCAGAGAATCCAACGCAGATATCGTGCACGCCAACGCCATAGCCCGTGAAATAAAGCGTAAAGACCCGGAAACTGTATTTTTCTGCGCGATACTTAGAGAGTACGATGCTATTGCGCCCACAAGTGCCGATTCAATTAACGCCGATATAGCCTCAATTACCACAGACCAATCCTCTGAACATACGACCAAATACAGTCGCTACTGCTGAAACACAAATCAATCTGCCACCCGCTTGACTATGTTCCCTGATCTCGCCCTGGCTTTGACATGGAAATCCCGCTAGTACCGGATGCCAACGTACCACCTGGCAACGTGTATCGGCTCTCGCCTGCTGCTGAATTGGAAGAGCTAGAACAAATCTAACAGCTTGTCAGTAGACAAAGCCTTTATTCGCGAATCATTCTCGCCCTTCGCTGCACCTGTATTGTTTGCCAGAAAAGGCAACGGTTGTTTACGCAAGTGCATTGAATATCGCCAACTCAATATAAATATACAAAGAAAATGGAAATTCCAGTCCCAAATGCGGATCAATTATATTGAATATGCTTTCCGGTGCCTCCATCTGCTCTGCCCTTGACCTTGCCCTAGGATACCACCAGCTCCGCATAAAATACTCCGATATTCAGCAAACCTCGTTCAAGTGCCAATTTGGACAGTTTATTGAGTTTGTGGTTATGCCATTCGGTTTATCAAACGCCCCTTGGCATTCCACCGTTGGATGAACCACGTTCTTCAACCGCACAAGTACACTTTCATCCTTGTTTACCCTGACGATGTCCTCACATTCAGCAACTCCCTCGATGAGCATATACAACATCTTGATCTCACCCTTGACTTGTTGAATCGAAATGATATATATCCGCCTTCGCTCACCAAAATGTTTCTTTGCCAGAAACGACTTAGAATATCTCGGCCATATGCTTACTAAAACCGGCCTCCCCCCCCTGACAATAAAGTCAAAGCCGTAAAAGATTAGGCCCGCCCTCGAACCGTACAACAAACACATCTTTTTTTGCAATTTTTGCAATTTCTACCACCGCTATATTCACCGATACGCCCACATGGCGGCTCCTTTATATGACGTAACACGCAAAAAGTAAAAAAATGAATGGGGCGAGCGAACGCCAACACGCTGCCTTCAATGCCCTGAAACATGCCTTGTGCTCTGCCCTTGTTCTCACGAGTCCTCGAACCGGCCCCAATGGTGAATTCGTTATTTCCACTGATGCTAGCAAATATGCGTTAGGCGCCGTGTTATTACACATATGAATCCGGTTGTCTTCGACATTGCGCATATTATCAAGTATTACAATCCGCTCATACTAACTATTAGTCCCACGTACGATCAACAAATTCTTGGCGTTGTTTGTGCCCTGCGTGAATGGCATTGCTACATTGAAGGTAGTAAGAAAATTACGGCTATAACCGACCACGCCACACTCCGTCATATCCCCACTCAAGACATGTTAGGTCGACGACACGCCCTATGGATGGCGGACCTCTCCCCCAACCTTGCAATTGTTCCCCAAACTAACAAACCTGCACTCGAAATCTTATATCGAAAGGGCAGTCAGAATGAAGCTGCCGCCCTTTCCCGACACCCCGATCTTCAGTATTACCGCAGCCGAAAGCTACCTACTCGATACCCAACTTGAGGACATGCACGATATTTTGTCTTCTATGTGCCACTTGCAAGTTGATCCCGCGCTCTTCACTCGGATTAATCATGGCTACACCACTGACCCTACTTACTGTGGCAACTCTATCCCAACGGCAATCCATTCGATGCCAGTGGTGAACTCTATTGGATGGCCGATAAAGTATGCCTCCCCTCTGCTGACAAAGCTCTAATCAACTCAATTATTCACGAATATCATGATGCTGACGAATATTGAATGAGGACCTTTAATAATGGGCCAACGTGCGGATAGGCGGGCTGGTCCCGCCAGCTCGCCTAGGCCGTCTGTCCGGATTACGAGTTCATGTACCCGCAATACCGGCAAAACCTTTAACCCCTCGTTTGTATGAGTTCCCTGGTCGATCCGACCGTCAGACCCGGGAACGTATGCTGACTAGGGCGCTCAGTGGTAGAGCGAGTGACTACGAGTATGTAAGTCGGCGGCTCGAGACCGGCCGGGCCGTGAGAGCTTAGTCGTCACTGCATATTCGTACCGGTACTGTCTCATCTCGTAACAAAGACGCAGTGATTCACTACCGGGGTACGTCACGAATCGAATGAGGACCTGAAAAATGGGCCAACGCGCGGATAGGCGGGCTGGTCCCAGCTCGCCTAGGCCGTCTGTCCGGATTACGAGTAATCCTTACCTGTACCCGAAATACCGGCAAAACCTTTTAACAAGGTACATCCCTTGTCCGCTCGGTAGAGCGGTCGTCTCGTATGCGAGAGACCCGGGTTCTTTTCCTGGCCGATGAATATCGGCCCGGCGTGCCCCGGGGTTTACCCGGTTGATGCATTAGCCCTTCGAGGTTCGAATGAGGCAATGGTCTATGGGCTATCTATGCCAGATAGACCTACGACTGCAGTTGGCGCACGAGGTCAAGTGCTGGGGCGGCTTTGGCCGATGTCCCGGGGCGAACTGTACTTTACTTTTATCATGACGCTGCCGGTCATATGCGGACACCGAACGTACCTTCCTCAATGTTCCAAAAAGCTTTTGGTGGCCACGTATGCGCAAAGAAATCCGCCGTTTTTGAAAATATGAAAACATGATAACGCATAAAGAAATCTTCACAACGACCACTCGGTGAATTATCTGCCTTCAATAAAATCGTCTCGCCCGTGGGAAACGATTTCTATGGATTTCATTACCGGTCTCCCACTTCAAAACGGCTACGACGCCATTGTCACCTTCGTGTGCACATTCACCAAACATGCACACCTTGCATGTTCATACCTTGCAATATGTCCATCGATGCTCCTCAACTCGCCCGCCTGTTTCTAGATAATATTTACCGCCACCATGGTTTGTGTCGAACTACACCCCTCCCCATAAGTTTGGGGTCCCTTTTCGGCAGTCTCAAGACTTCAGAAGTCTAGGGTACCTGAATGTAGGGTATATGAGATTAAACCCTGGAACCTCAGAGGGTTTTATAAGACGTGCATGACGGGTGGCTCAAACCGAAGCTTAAAGACCTTTGACTAGGGTGTCACGCTGCACTTGGTGCGTGGATGGGCGTCGCCTCCCATTGCACCAAAACCAGCGTCGGTATCACACACACGCCGACGCGCGTGAATAGACAACCAAACGCCGGGATGGCCATGAACGCGTGAGAAAACACATTGGTGAGGGGCTCGGGTGCATTTGGTTGGAGTGCAGCCGTGTGGGCGGCGGCTAGTTAGTACATGTCGCGTTGCGATACTGGCATGGCATCAGTGTCGACCACGCTCGGCAACACCCCCTTGACTTAAAAACGCTATAACTTCTCAGGGTTTGTTCAGAAAATTGTTTTAAAAATACCACGCAATTGCTCGTTTAAACCTGCGTCAAAACCAATCTTTCAAAATCAAAAATTCGATTCTTGGGGCCCCGGAAAATCCCAAAAGATGATCATCCAAGTTGCCCCTCACTGCCTCATGTGCCCTCCCATGTCGGGCGCGTGGCTTTGCGCCAAGTGCGTGTCTAAGCCCCATACTCGGCTGTGCAAGAGCGTTATTGTGTGGATGGCCACGGACCACCAACACTTGGCATGTGCCGCCTCCTAGCGATACACACATCTACAAGCCAAAATGCCATTTTCCATAGCATTTTTCAAGGAATTTCATATTAATTAAAGTCCACGCCCCTACCGCGCCACCCCGCCCACGAAACGGTGCAACTGGCATTCCACCACGCGCCCCCATAGTAGAGCATCGCCCTACGCCAAGGGGGCCATCGAGCGCCTCTCCTACGTGCGTTCGCTACAGAAACAACAGCATTTTCACCCCAAAACCGGTCCCCAAAGTGGCCAACTTGTTGTTGGGGTGTCACGTCGTGCCTATAGCGACATGCTTTCAGTGGCCTATACGCACGGCGTGTGCAACTTCTGCCAAGGGCCGTATTCACCAAGTTTGGTGCGACGAGTGCCGCTATTTCCACAAGTTTGGACGGTTGGCGCAACCCACAATTTTCTAGCGCCAACGCATCATGCACAGGTTTCGCGTTTTTTAAATGGTCGTGTTGTCGCGCGGGTGGGTATAAAGCGCACAATAGGCGTTTGCCCGAGCTATTCCCGCTGTAGTTAGCATGTATGCACATGCAGCCGGCGTTATTTTCGCCCATGCATGCGCTTTGCGATCGAAAATGCAAAACCCGGACTTGTGAGGAGGGGTGTATTATTTTTGACCGCGATCCTCGCTTCACCTCGGCATTTTCGCAAAATCTTTTCCGCTCCCTCAAAACGAGATTTGTTAAGTATTTCCTCAGCATACCATCCGCAAACTGACGGTCAAACATAACGCACCTACCGCACAATTGAACAGATCCTCCGCTCTTTCGTACATAAAAATCATGATGACTGCCTCAACACCCTATCTATCCCTTATTGTCAAATTCAGTTACAATCACTCCTACCATTCGGCAACTAACCTTACCCCCTTTTAAGCCCTTTATGGCCTAAATCCCCTAATCTGAACCAACATATTATTCCGCTCCCCAAGCTATTCACCTGATGACCTCGTACACAAAATTCATGATACACACAACTGATCACTGGACATCTGAAACCAGCCGATGCTTATCAAAAAGAATATGGCGACCGTTGCGCCCGCCCGGAAGAATTTGCCGAAGGCGATGAAGTCTAGATGTCCACCGACCATCTGCTTCTCCGCTATTAACCAACTAAAAAATCGCCAACGATACATTGGTCCCTATCCCATCATTGCTAAAATCTCGTCACAGGCCTACCACCTCCGCTTACCACCCGCTATGGAATGCATGTCACCCAATTTTTCACATCTCCGGTCTCCGTCGCGGCAACTCCACAGATACTCCACCCGACGATATCCCCGCGGCTGCATTATATTACCTCAAGATGAACTCATCGTTGATTATGCTACAGACCATCGCATAGATGACTCCCCTACCGCCTATACCCACGGTCGGGTTGTATTGTTCCTCGTTCATTGACAAGGCTATGATATATCACATTATTCTTGGGAACCTTACCAAAACCTTCAAATGGTTGATTTATTAAATATATATGCAGCTGCTCGCACGCCTACACTGCTTCGACCGTCTAACGAGCCTTTTTACCACCGCTTACACGCACAATACCCTGCCTGTTTCCCTTTGCACACACCCTGACCGTTGCTATTTCTTTTTCGGCGGGGTAGAACTGTTAGGGTTACGCCCGTAACCCTCGCTGCACCACTAACCCCTACACAACACCATACCGCGTATGCACACACGTTACTCCAAAAGGACCACTAATTCATGACGATGACATCCGCGTACGGCATGACATCCGCGTACGGCGTATCGTACGGTCGTTTCCATCCATTATACACACCTTCTGTCTGCCGCGTACGCATATATGCTATACCATGTGATGACGTATATTGGATCGTACCTCTGCAGGTACTAATACATAATGCTGGTCCGTAACTAATCGACTAACTGTGCTGACAATGATGCAATATACTATCATGAAGATCCTCAACACCTCCGAACAATCTGCCACGGCTACTGCTTTGCTTTGCTTTGCTACTGCTCTTCTTTGCTGTGACCGATAGCCAGTTCGCCATAAATGCCAATGCCAATGCAAAGATATGTAAGATTTGGTTCTTCTTGCAACTTTTGCCTCTCCATTGCATTTGCATTACAGTACCTTACAGCCGTAGTCTACTCGCTAGTGGCACGCTCTCGTGGCGCCATGAAGATGGCGATTTAACTGTCCGCAATATTATTGAGTATACAAATTGTGGGGACCACGTTGCATGCTGCCATGGGGTTGGGGGGCGTAATCCATGAATCCATTCTCTAACCACATATTTGTCGCACTCCGAGTGGAAAAGCGTAACGTACGTGTGGCCATGGCAATGAACGATGTTCTTATTTTCAGTTTTCACCACCCAGCAACAGTGGGCGGCAGGGGGCGGCTACACTTGTGCGCCATGGTCGCCCGCTCGTACGGTACCCTCATCTGCACGTGGCGGGCTGCGCTGGTGAGTGAATATGCTACTCTTGCGCACATGTCGTATAAGGATTACATTGCGCGCGCCGGGAAGGGTCGCGCGCGGCTTGGGACGCGGCCCACAATCATGCATCTAAGTCAGACATTCATAAATACCCGCACTCATAAATAGCTAGTTAAGAAATCGGCTATTTTAGGCTTCGTCTATATTTCGTGTTATTTCGACGATGACACATCGCCCCATGGTAGCGACCAGGGTTGGGCTGCAGTTGAGCCACTGCACTGCAGCCTGCAGTACTTCCTGAAAAGGGGCTGCAGTGCAGTTACCCAAAGTGCCCCACAAATATGCCCTTCTCTATCTGTCCCGCCCTTCCCTATAATCAACAATTTCAGTGCTACTGCAGTCTGCACTGCAGCCTGCAGTACTGCAGCCTGATGACTGCAGCCTGCACTGCAGCCTGCACTGCAGCCTGCCTGCAGCCTGCAACATGTTGATGACTGCAGCATGCACTGCAGCCTGCACTACAGCCTGCCTGCAGCCTGCAGTACTGGAAAGTGGACTGCAGCCCAACCATGGTAACTTACGACTAATGATGTAGTCGGCTGCTGCAGTCGGCTGTCGAAATGTCGACTGATGCAGGGCCGATGATACTCATCGTCCGCAGCCAGTTTCAGCGTCGTAACATTAATTAATAATCATATATAATCCTTAAGGACTACTGGATTATTATTGGTACTGGTGGTTTTTTTTATATATCCTCGTAATCCTTCTGTCCCAACTTGTCTACTAGCGCGCTGCACGTAACATGTGCGCGTGACCGCGCGCGCTTCCGGCGAAGCCGCGCTCGGCCGAGGATTGGATTTCAGGAATGATGAGGTCTGGGCGTGCAGAAATGTCACGATTCTCAACCCTTCTAAGCGCACGCGCTGTGCGCCCCGGGTGTACCCCGGTACACCTGCTTGACGCCCTCCCAGCCAGCCCTAACCCTAACCCGCCCCCCGCCTGGCAGCAGTTCTCCAGTAACCCGGGGTTATATATATTGCGGGGGCAGGAACACAACCGGCACCAGTGCTGCCGGCAGCACCGTGCCGGCGAGTGCCACGCCCGGCAAATAGCTACAAGTGCCAGGAACGTTGTTCATGCCTGCCGGCAGAACGCCCAAACCGCGACGCGGTGGCGAGGAGCGCGGCGGCGCAGCGTCCGGGAATCACACTTTTGGGCAGCCCATTCTGTAGCCTGGTGCGAGCGTGTGCCTGCTGCGCGGGCTGCGGAGGTGGGGTTGCGCGGCGAGGATAGCTCGCCAGCTGTAACAAGGATACGGAATTCAAGTCGCGGCACAAAATATTGTGGGCCCAAAATATTGCGTCTTATCTTACGCGTTGGCCATGCCACGTGTGGCTGCCGCTGCCCGTACCGCGCCGCGCCATCAGTCGCAGTTGTTCAAATTCGAAAGTCGACTCGAGTCACCTGCCGCGAGGCACAACTTGTTCCGCCACTCCGGGTGGTATTCTCCCCAGCCAGCCCTGCCCGCACCTCACTCCTCTCTCTTCCAGCGCCCTCGCCCCATCGCCGGCGCCGGCACCGGCTACCTCGCGGGCCGGCGACATGCTGCTAGCTCGATATAAACACAAAGGTCATGCCCGGAGGTATAGCAAAGCCATCGGTGCGCGCAAAGCAGCGCCGAGGTGGGCGACCAAGGCGGAGAAGAAAGCGTGGGAGCGGAGGATTGCAGCAGCCGCGAGACAAGCCGGCCAGCAACAGCCGCAGCAGCAAGCTGCAGACCCCGGCTCGCCGCTGGCCCAAGGCCAAGAGGAGGAGGCTATGGGTGGAGAGGGAGGCCCCGCTGTGGGTGAAACAGGGCCGTCGCCCCTGTGGGAGCTGTTGCAGCCGGCGGAGCGTAAGTTATTGTATCTGTCCCCTGACGGCCGCGAGGTCCACTACGCCGCGGCGGCTAAGAGGAGAAGGGACCCATACCACCACAACTTCAGAGACTTCGTGGTCGTGGGGTTCAGAAGCGTGAAATGCTCCGACGGCGATGTTCCTGTGGGTTGGTGTAGTTCCGCTAGGGGGTGCGACGAGGATCCTGGCCGCCGAGACTGCTATTCGGAGGCAGACATGTCCCTTGTTACGAAAGCAGAGGTTGGCCCTGAATTTCGTGCCCACAGAATATTGTGCCCATATAATATTGTCGCGCACCGAGATGGCATGGCTTGAAAGGGAGAGGCGCTTGATGTGTGCACGTGATATATCGCCGCGCGCAGGTGCTTCCCCCTGGCTGCGCTGCCCACTGCAAGTGCTCGCAGAGGGTACTAGATGACCTGAATGGCAAGCTCGGCTTCGTCATGCACCACGAGGACAGGTCGCCGGGCAGGGGCGACGGCATGCTGGTGGACGAATGGATGGTGGCCGGGGCAAGGTACACTACCGTGAACTTGAACGCGCCCCACGAGGCAGTATTCAAGCAGTGGGGCGTGACGAAGAGCACTGCGGACGGGAGGTATCAGTGCCACACCTGCGTGGGCACCCCAAGACATTGCCGCCATAACCAAGCACTTCTAGACGTGGAGCATGACGCGGCGACGCACGAGGTCGACGTGGAGGGGAAGATCAAGGACGCGCTGGCATGTGACGGGTTGCTGGAACTGCCTTGCATCTCCAAGGAGAAGCTTCCCTTCTTCCCCGACGACGACGTCGAGGTGATGAAGCACTACGAAGGTGTGGCGCAGCTGCGCAGAGTTCATCATGCCCGAGTTGTCCTGAGTCTTCACAGAATGTGGCCGTATGTCTGCCCGGCCATGTAGTTGTTGAACGACACAATACATCGTGGGCACAAAATATTGTGTCTTATCTTGCGCGACAGTACGACACAACAGTATATTGTGCCCATTACAATATGTTGCGTCGTTCAATAACGACATGGCCTGCAGATATACGGCCACTACTATCCGGATTTACATTATTGTGCCCGTCCGCCCAACGCTTTAGCGGCACTCAACGGTAGTGGAATAGCACCGAACGCGGTGGTGCGCCCGGAGTGGGTCAAATGCCCCATCTGCGAGTGTTTGGACCCTCCGGAGCCCACACCCGACAGAGGCCAGACAATGGAGGTCTTCACCTTGACCTCGGTGGTCAAGTGTAAGTACGTAAAGCTCACTTGCGTGGTGTGCGGCCACACGGCACAAGCTGATGGCAAACACCACGGTTTGTTGGTATTGACGCGACAGGTGCCACCGTCCCCTCGCTGTCCATGCACAGCAATTGTTTGGCGATTTTCAACTGCACGAATTCTGCTCCGGTGACATATTGTTTACCACAGAGTCCTGATTGGTTTGAAATACAGCGCGCGTTTTCGCTGGAGGTGTTGTACGGCTGCCAGTTCAACTTTATTTGGGACGACCGCACGCGTATTACTCGTATTGGCGGGACGTCGTGAGCAGGTACGTTCCATGCAATGCTTGTGATGCCATGCCATGCGCACCGGTGAAGCGGCGGCGTAATGTGCGCTGGGCTATGGTGCCCACATGTATGTTGTGCGAAGGGATGCGAACGGCGTGTGGATGGACGCCGACAGATGGTTCAACAAGACTTTGAAGGCCTTCACCTTGGCCGTGAAGGGGTTCATCATGCTCCACTACATGGACTACGTGGCCGCTTTCGCATGCCAATGCGAGGTCCGTGTGAAATGCTATAGTACATGTTGTCACGCTAAGCCACATCCGGGTTGCCGCAGGGTCCAGTTTCATAGCATAAGACCTTTCCCCCCAACCCCCATATCCGTGCAGGGAGGCTTCCCCACACATGTGCAGGCTGACGCTACCAGCGTGGGCTGGAGGAAAGCGTGGGCCCGACTGCATCGATCATGCTCACCGTGTGCCCGTTTTGCGGCTGCAAGGTAGACGTCATCCGGTGCACGGTGCACGTGTCACGACCTAGATAATGCATCGGCACTATATATTGTGCTGGCAAATATTTATGCCCATACTTAAGTGCATGTGTGCTACATCTCTCTTGTCCAATGCAGGGTCGAAGTTTCAGGACCGTGTGTTTATCAACGGTTGTGACACGCGCGAGACAATCTTGCGGTGGTTCAAACCTCAAACTGCCCCCGGCGGATTCGTTCGGGGGGCCGTAATGCCTCATAAAGATGAGGTGGACGCAGTGTGCCGCAGACTCGTTGGCTTTGGATTGAATGGCATGGCCTTCATGATACGGACCGCGTTCACCGGCCCGGACCTGTCCCCTGGCGAGGCCCACCCAACAGGGCATCCGTTTCTCGAGATGATTCGGGTGTTGGCTTCGAAGGCGCTCTACTGTCACCTCGTGTTGCCTACCATCTTCGACGACGTCCAGGTAAGTGGCGCCTTTCTGTCGCGGCGGAGGGATGCGTGTGGACTCGTAATACCTCCGACAGATTGGAAAGACATGTATCGGAGTTGCACGAGCTTTTGAAAGCACGCAATATCAATTACGAGAGTATCATGGCCCTATCAGCAATAGCCGTCGGTGACGCTGGCGACCTTTCTGTGGAGTATACTATAGGCACAATCTTTTATGGGCACGTTATTTGGTGCCGTTGCAACAGTTGGAATTCACCGTATGAGTATCGACGGTCTTTTATGCCGTCAATAAATTGGTGATGCTGAACGAAATATGCGTATACTCCAGTGCTTAATCAGTTGTGCTTGCGCACATGCTATCATCGACGGCGCCCCGGTCGTGCGTCACTACTCGCGCATCTACGAAGCCAGCCCGCTTTTGGGTAGGTTCCTTTGTGTCTCACGTGGAGGCGCGCTGCCTCATGAGTTGCGCGGCCTCCTTGCCGCGGTGAAGGCAAGGGCTGTTGCACCGTTCGCCGGCAGCCGGCGGCCGGACGTTGCGAGGTATGAATGGCCCCCCTTTCCTTTAGTGATCCGAATTATTGCAGGCGCTCATCATGCATGTGTTAGGGCTACTTGTCGTTACCATTGACGAGTTAATGACAACGAATCGTGCTTGCTGCGGGGTTTCGCAGTGGTTCTGAGCCGCCGGGCGATCCCGATGCCGGCGGCAGTAGTGATACAAGTGTCGCCAACGACGGGAGCGACCCGAGAACATGGTCCGAGACGGAGGCCTTCCTTCGCACCGGCGTTTGGAGCGATCTTCCCCGGGAGTTTTAGGGTTTTACACACCCACCCCCTTGGGGGGAACCATGTCCACCGCGAGCTCCGTATGTACGAAGTGTCTTCGAGGGGGAACACGCGGCCATGCAACAAATACGGCACCCAGAGCCCCAGCAACCTCCCGGGGATCATGGTTCACTGGTAGCCCCTCTCAACCCCTACCACTACAGCGACAAAATGTATTGCCGTCAATATTTTGTGCTCTCTCTTATTGATAGTGTACTTCCCCGGTGCAGGTGTCTCCATTGCAAGAACTGCGTCATGTTTGGGGTTATGGACTCCGCCGAAGGACCCGGGTCAGCCTTCGAACACTTTCACTGCTTCTGCCCGAAGATGCCCGACGCCATCAGCTACGACAATGGGTGCGCCCCTCGCGTTTCCACGCCCACAACCCCCATGGTATTCCGCGCGTTGGCTCCTAAATGATTGGGTCGTGTGCGCTCATTCAGGTGCAACTTGCATCGATACGCGTTGAACCGGGAGCCGTGGCTTTGGAAGTTCGTGCAGATCCTCATCGACGAGTTCCACGCAAAGAACCACATTGACTGCAGTTGCAACTACAACAGCGCCGAACACAAGACGAAGGCTGGCAACTTCTCGCTCTGCGAACAAAAGTTTGCGCCTTTGGCCGCCTCCGCTAATGCTTTCTCCCAAATGGACCAGGTATCGTTCCTCCTGCTCATGCGCTTCAAGCTCGCTTGCATGAACCTGTACCAGCGGGAGCGCACCCGGGGTACTGGGCGGGTGTTCTGGCGCACTCCACCGAGGCATGTCGCTCGTGCAGCGGGGCGCACCGACCGCCTAGATTTGCACGGGGCACATTGTGAGCCGTTGATTAACGTTTAATTCCATTGGAGCCGATGATTCCATCAACCGAAATAGCAATGGCGCGGGCGCCTCGGGCGCGGGCTTCACAACGCCCACCGCCACTAAGAACAGGTCGTCACACTCGCCCAATGTGATATAAGAGGTCACACTCAATGAGTTCTAGAGCACCGCCATCTCATATACGGCACTAAATGGACAACGACATCTAATTATAAAGTATATAAATCCATACGCGCAGGACGGTCTCCACAACATTACCGCCATATGTGAAAGCGGAGCGCCGGTGCTGCTGCTGTTGCATTGATGGTGGCATGGCAACACAAATAGGTCGGGCAAGGGCAAGACATGCAGGAGGTCACACTCTCTCAGCTATAGAGCACCGCCATCTCATATACGGCACGTAATGGGCACCAACGTATACATTCACACGCGCAGTGCGGTTTCGGAGCGTTGGCATACGTGAGAAGCGAAGCGCCGGTGCTACGGCTGTTGTATTGCTGGTGGCATGGCAACACAAACAGGCCGGGCAGGGCAAGAGATGTAGGAGGTCACCCTAGCCGAGTATCGGAGCACCGGCATGTCATACACTGCACCAACTGGCCCTCATCAAGCTGCTAAATGGGAGCTATATACCCATCGCATTCCTACCATTACATGGCGGTGTGTCGGCGAGCAAGACGGTATCCGATGCGGCTGAAACCATAGGCGCGGATGTTGGGCCGAGCTACAGCGTGAAAGGCGCCGAAACTAGTTTGCCGATATTACTATATTGCTAGTCGTAGCACATACAAACTACGTTGATCTGTGTTGTAGCTGCTTACTGCGAGCACAGTATCTTGAAAAGTATTATCGCAAGTGTTGATGCTGTTGTATTGATGGTGGCATGGCAACACAAACAGGCCGGGCAGTGCAAGACTAGACTTAGGGGGGTCACATTCTCCCAGTTATGGAGCACCGCCATCTCGCATACGGCACTGAATGGACAACGACATCTAAATCCATACACGGAGTACGGTCTCCACAACATTACCGCCATATGTGAAAGCGGAGCGCCGGTGCTGTTGCTGTTGCATTGATGGCGGCATGGCAACACAAATAGGTCGGGCAGGGCAAGACATGCAGGAGGTCACACTCTCTCAGCTATAGAGCACCGCCATCTCATATACGGCACGTAATGGGCACCAACGTATACATTCACACGCGCAGTGTGGTTTCGGAGCGTTGGCATAGAAGCTAAGCGCCGGTGCTACGGCTGTTGTATTGCTGGTGGCATGGCAACACAAACAGGTCGGGCAGGGCAAGAGATGTAGGAGGTCACCCTGGCCGAGTATCGGAGCACCTACCGGCATGTCATACACTGCACCAACTGGCCCTCATCAAGCTGCTAAATGGGAGCTATATACCCATCGGAGCACAGTGTCTCGAAAAGTATTATCGCAAGTGTTGATGCTGTTGTATTGATGGTGGCATGGCAACACAAACAGGCCGGGCAGTGCAAGAGACTTAGGGGATCACATTCTCCCAGTTATAGAGCACCGCCATCTCATATACGGCACGGAATGGGCCTCAACATGCTACTAAACGCATGCTGGGAGCTATAAACCCATCACATTCTAGCATACTACCATCACATAATATGTGCGTGTGTTGGCAAGCAAGACATTGCCCGATGCGGTTCATATCATAGGACTGTCTTACTATATGTATATATTCGGATGTTATTGGGCCGAGCTACGGCTTGAAAGGCTCCGAAACTAGTTTGCCAATGTTACCAGGTTGCCAGGTGTAGCACAAGTGTTGGTGATGTAGTGTTGTAGCTTAGTGCAACCACAATATCGGGAAAACTAGTTCCGGCGCCTCTCAAGCTCTAACTCGGCCCAACATATATGTATATATATAGTGAGACGGATGTATGATATGAACGGCATCGGGCATTGTCTTGCTTGCCAATAATACGCGCCTCTAGCTCCGATGGCTGGACTGAGGTGTGTTAATATATGGCCCATTTCAGCCATCGGAGGTGTGTCCGGTGGCGAGCGAGACATTGTCCGATTCCGTTCATTTCATAAGGATGTCTTATTTTATACATATGCCGATGTTGGGCCAAGCTACAGCTTAAAAGGCGCGCCGAAACTGGTTTGCTGATATTACTATGTCGCTAATTGTAGCACAAACCTCATAGATGTTTGGTATGTGAGTGCAAGCACACAATCTTGGAAAGTATTACCATCGGCGCTTCTCAAGCTGTAACTCGCCCAAACATTCGCACATGTATAGAATAAGACTTTCCTATCATATTAATTGCATCGGACAGTATCTTCCTTGCCAACACACGCACCTCCGATGGCCGAAATGGGGCAGTATACATCAATATATATCTCATTTCTACCATCGGAGGTGCGTGTGTTGGCAAGGAAGATACTGTCCGATGCAATTAATATGATAGGAAAGTTTTATTCTATACATGTGCGAATGTTTGGGCGAGTTACAGCTTGAGAGGCGCCGAAACTAGTTGGACGATATTGCTATGCCGGTATTTGTTGCACCAACCACTACAGTATGTTGCAGCACATTATCTTGAGAATAGTTTCAGCAGTAACTCGCCCCCATCATTCGCATTTTTCATGTCTGCGGCTCTCGGAGGGAGGTGGTGGGGGGAGGGGGGGGTGCACCCCCAATACAGCCTACCATGGGTGCATGCAGACATAAATTCGGTAGTGCCGCACCCAATATTAATACGGGGCACGAAACATTGTTGCAACACAATCCCAATGACATACCAAAGTCCCAATAACAGCTCCATAACACTAGATTCCCCCGGACACACTGCATACGGGTGTCTGTGGCTTTGTTGGGGGGAATGCAACCCCCAACACAGCCTATCGTGGGTGCATGAAGGCATTAACTGGGTAAGGCCGCCGCACCCAATAATATTGCGCGGAACGAAATACGGTTGTAACACAATCTCGATGACTTACCAAAGCTCAAGGACAACTCCAAAAAACTAGACGCCCCCGAACACACTGCGTACGGGTGCCTGTGGTTTTGTGAGGGAATTGCACCCCCAATATACCCCTGCCCTGGCTGCAGGCTGTTCCGCATTGTGGGAACCAAAAAAATATTAAAGCAATATTCTGTCGGCACAAAATATTATCGCGTAAATATTATCACAAAATATTATCTCCAACGCGATAATATTTTGTGCCGACAGAATATTGCATCACCCGGAATGGCGTGCCATGTGGTTGAGATCGTCCCACTACTAGCTACAGGTACGGGGATGATCACGGTCATCTCGGTGCCGGCCTGCCTCCGACAAAATGCCGACGGCCCTATATTTTGTCTGTGGCGGTGTTGAATCGGCTCGGAAGGCTGGCGAGCCGAGCAAGACAAGGGTAGGTACTTGTCCCTGGGAGCAGAAGACCGCTCAAGCTAACACACCGGCGCAACACCTCCCCCCCCTAGCTCCTCAACCATGCCACGCCCGGCAGGTGGCGTAGCGTTAATCCAGACCGACACGCGGTTCGGTCCTCACGCCTTGCAGGCGCAGGACGATGAGTGGGGTCTCTTCAGCCTGTCTACGATGCTGGAGTACGACGGCGCCAGTCGCAAGTACGTCCCGCTAGACCGCATCCCGGCGGATGGGGCGCAGGTGTTCGCGCCTTTCTGCAGCGAGGAGCCCAGAAACTGGTACCCGGCCACCTACGTGGAGACCCCTATCAAGCCTCTGCCGGACAGACTAATGGCCCTGTTCGCCACCCTTGCCCCGGGCGGGCTGCAGCCCCCCTGCGTGCCGGGCCCCTACGTGCTGATGGCCTGGGAGGGTCCCCATCGCCCTGCGGAGGACATTAAGGACACAATACTCTGTATGCCCCGCCCCGCCCTCCCCCTCCCCTTGTTGACCCAAGCTATCTGCCACGCTTACTCGTGTTGTGCGTTCTCAGCGATGCTCCTGGACCTCACAATCTGCCGGGGCGGATGGTACAAGGAGCGCTCTTTCGGCTTGCCCGCTGGTAGGCGCGCGAGGGCTAGGCGGAACGAGTACATGGCCACGGCCTTCCTCGCCTCCGCGCCATTCGCCGAAGCCCTGAAGGCCGCCTCGGTGCTCCAGGACACCCTCCCCCCCAGGCATTTCGAGTTCCCGACCCGGCTCATCAACGCTCTCCACAACGCCAACGAGAGGAAGGGCCGGGACGCAGATTGGCAGATCCTGAACTTGAGTATCAAGGTAACTGGCCTGCCCTCCCGACTGGCGAACCGACCAGTAAATTGTCGGCTCAATGTTTAGTCGGTCTAATATTTTATGGGCACAATATTTTATTGGCACAATATTTTGTCTGTGCACTTAATAGTACTTATGGAATGAGCACCAACCTGAATATTATCGCTCGGCCCGTTAAACAGGTTCCCAGGGCAAAACATATGTCCCTGGGCCTGGTTGACTGTTTGGAGGCGCACATTGTCAACCCGCCTGGTTGCCAGTTCGTGGAGCCTGCCCCTACCGGCGTCACTGGCGAGAAGCGGAGTGCCTCACCAGCAGCCGCCGGCCAGGTCAGGGGTTCGCCGGCAGCATCGCCTCCGGTAAGCCCTGGCGCTGCCGCCGGCGCTGACGCGCTAGGTGGCGTTGCGGGCACCGGCGCAGGGGATGGCAGCGGTGCCAACGGTGCAGGAGCCGGCACAATGGCGCTGCAGCCGTGGACTTGCTTTGGCGCTGGCGCCGGCGCTGCCGCTGCCGCTGCCGCTGACGGCCACGACGGCGACGAAGGCCGAAGTGGCCGTGGCCGTGCCGCTGCCGCTGCCGCCGCCGCTGCCATCACTGACGCTGCAGGGAACGGTGGCGGCTCTCCCACTGCCGAAGGCGACGACAGCGGTGACAGCGATGCCAACGATGGCAACTATGTCAACAATCGCCGTGGGCGTGGGCGTGGGCGTGGGCGTGGGCGTGGGCGTGCCTCATCTGCCGCTGCCACCGGCGCTCGTGGCGTTGGCGACATGGACACAACCCATGGCTACGACGGCGGCAACGGTGGCAGCGATGGCCGTGGCCGTGGCCGTGGCCGTGCCTCATATGGCGCTCCTACCGGCGCTGGTGGCGTTGCCGACATGGACGCAAGCGATGCCAACGACGGTGGCAACGGTGGCAACGACGACGACCTTCCGGTGGTGCGCCCCCCCCCCCCCCCCCCCCCCCCCCCCCCCCCCCCAATTTTTAATGCGCACAATATTTATTGCCGCTGCTGACGAGTGCGGCTGTCCCACAGATGAAAGTCCGCTTGCCGCACGTTTTTGCCCGGCCCCTAAGATTCAGAGAAAACAGGAGCGCCATCAACTACGATGGCACCTGCGTCCACTGCCCGTTGGACCCGGAGAACGGCACCCCTCACAATGTTTACGGGACACACAGGGGTAGCTGGTACTGCCGATCATGCACCGGATTCGATGTGGTGCGTGGCCTCACGCGCCCGGGGGGGCTTAAAACCAAGATTGCATGGCTATGCACCAACCCCGACTGCATAAACTTTCACTATCACTGCATGACCACGCCGAACGAAGAGGTCCAGGTCCGTAGGCCGTTGGGCGAGACACCGTGGCTTGGTAACATGACGTAAGACGTTTGAGCGAACCCCTACAGTGCGCAGCAGCTAGAGCGGTGGCAGTTGTGGTTTGCTGCTCATTTCTCCACTTAGCTTGTGTAACCAATGCACCCCCTCCCCTTTTGTGCCTGGACTCAGCACATTATCATGCTCGCATCCAAGGTGTCCGTGCCCGAGGCGCCCGCGCCATTGCTATTTCGGTTGATGGGATCATCGGCTCCAATGGAAATAAACGATAATCAACGGTTCAGAATGCGCCATTGATAGCGTGAATTTTTAATACTAAGCTGTTGCTACCATGGCAACGCTACTTTCCTGCCCATTCGCGATCGGACCCATGATATCGTGCCCACAATTGTTTTTTGCTGATGTAAATTGTTGCAATAAATGGAGTCATGTGACAGGGTCTGTCTCGGCACTAATGGGCGTGCTCACAATACACCGTGGCTAGCCGCTCTTGTTACATGTTAGACATCGACACCCCCCCCCCCCCGCCCTCGGGGCACTCTAAGCCGCTACTCGCGAGGGGCGCCGCGGCCACAGTTGCCGGCGCTTCTCATCACGCACTTCTGCCACGCTAGGAGCCTGCCCTCGGCATGGCCGGACCTTAACAGCACGACGCCAATCCAGGTCGCCAATGCGTCAGCGTCCCCGCGTCTAGAGTTGGCCATGCATTTCAGCGTGGGCGGAAGCTCGCCGCCCACCGCCAAGCGGATGGCCCCGTACAATTGATTCAACCTTTCTGGCTCTGCAAGGGCGAACCCACATCCATGTTTCCCGGTGCCGGGGAACTCGATGGTCGCGTTTAAACGAGGAGCCTCGTCCCGTTCCTCTGCGGCACCACCCCCCGGGCGTAAAAAACAAGGAAGTTAATAGAATAATACTCGCAAGCCACTCGGCGAGGAGGGTACCGCCATGACAGCAAGAACATGCACTTACCCTCGGGCGTGCTTGCAGCGACGACTGTAGCTGTCATTGAGGCTGATGCATTGCCAAATGTTGCCATAGCATGGATAGATGGCGTTGCCCCCGAGGTTGCGGTCACAGTGGCATCGGCATGGCCGCTGATTGCGATAGAGGCGGAACCATCGTTCACTGGCGCCGGCAGCGTTGTGGCCTGAACCCATGAAGATAGGGCAGCTGCCGGAGAAAACTGCAACACTATCTTCGCCGAGTGCTCGTCGCCTGTCGTGGGGTCAGGCATAAATCCGGTAGCAGTATTACTATTGGCGAGTATTCAGCTATACATGCAGCTACTGCAAAGCCCAATTGCAATAATACAACATACATCACATCAATTACATTTTATTGTATATCATTGCACAGCGCAACTAAACATGCAGCTACGGCCTGCGCGTATATATACAGCTGTTTACGTGCAGTTACGGCTACTGCACGTATTACATTTCATGTATAAATATAGTACATAGACTATATGTCATATCATATCATATCATATCGCATTGCATAATATCACATATTATGTGTTATCACATAGCCCAACTATACATGTAGGTACGGCCTGCAGGCACAGTGCTTCATGCCGCTCATGTTCTAAGGTTGGGAAGCGTCATGCGAACTCGACCGCTTACCTTGGTCTGTCTCAGAGATTTGCACTTCCGCAACGAAAGCAGAAATGGCGCTCACCACACCATCCATGTCATCAGGGTGCAGCTTCACGGCACCCTCGGCACCGTCGCGCGTGCGCACGTACGACTCCCGAAGCTGCTGAAGCGCAGTGTTCAACTTTTTGGCGATTGGGCCCTTGCTCCTGCGCTGTTTTTTCCGGGCGGCCGCAACCGCGGCGTCGACTTTCTCGCGCGAGGGCCCATCCAGCAGGGCAGCACTGCGCTCCAAGTCGGAATAGTCCAAGGCGTGGGCGTCTGCACATGCGCAACATGCATCAGCTGTGCGTCATACACGCGGCATGAGGCCATGCATCCACGTCAAGAACGGCCAGAGCGGGGCGGGGCGGGGCGGGGCGGGGCAGGGGGGGGAAGGGGCGTGGGTCAACGTGCCGACGAGCATGTGGCTCAGCAGACGTTGTCCGCTGTCCCAGGAGGCCGACACCAAGGGGACGACATCCAGCAGTGGGTCGGCAGGGGGTCGCGATGGCGGACAAGGGAGTGACTCGGGTTGCTGTGAGCGCGCGAATGCCGCATGTTCCCCTGCGGTGCCACAGAGGAGTGATGGCCTAAAATATTGCGGGCACAAATATTTGTCGCACATATAGTACAAATGGCAGACCACCTACCGGGCGGGACGAAGGGTAGCAATAAGCGGAAAGCCATTGACATGAAGAAATTGGCGCCCATTCTTGCGTTTTCAGGGCGACGCAAAGCGTCGCTGGAGGCCAGGCCTTGAACTACGGCACACGTGTCTACCGACAGCGCGTGGTTCATAGCCCACTCGTACATCTTCTTTAGGTCCTCGATGGGGGTGTCAGGGGTTGGCAGCTGCAGCTCCAAGTCCTCCGGCCACGAGGAATATGACACTCCGCTTACGCTGCACCTGTATGGCACGCGATAGAAATCAGCAGCTTGAGTCAGTATTTGGGGGTGGGTGCTGCATATGTCTATTTCATCGATCCGAATCATCACGCGCACAGCATTTTGTGCCGTTTCCCGCGCACCTCAATTCACGAAACGACTCCGCTGTGTTGGCCGCCCAAAACTCGTCCCTCATCAGGCTGTCGGGGCGGGACTCTGGGACGGCCAGTCTCATTGCGTCCGCCGTTAGTGCTGCCTGTACATCACGTCCGCCGGGTATATGCTCGAAGTGTAGGGGGTCCCAATGGTAGCAGGGGCGCTTGAAGGATGCCATCCTCAAGAGAGTCATCTCTGTGTTGTATTGGTGCAAGACATCTATCCACTTCTGGGGGTCCACATCCCCCCATATCCCACGCACCCCTTCTGTCTCAAACGAATCCGAGCGTCCCGTTTCCGGGTCAAACCAGACCCCTGCAAACTGCAGACCGGTGCGGCGGCATACATCGAAAATCTTGACAGGTTGTTCACGAAAGAACTTATGCACAACGCGCCGGCGCTTCATAGCAGCCTCCCCCGCCTTTAGCCCTTGCTCGTCAGCCCGCGGTCGTCCATGGCCAGCACATACTACTCCTCCACTGGGTGGCGTGCCGCCTGCACCATACCTGCCCCGTCAGTACATTAACGACGGCGCGATAAGCGAGCTGCGGCGGGAGCGCAAAACGCCGGACTTGAGAGTAGTCAGCCGGAGTCACAATATGTTGTGGGCACAAAATATTGTGGCCGTGTGGCTGCTGCCCATCGCATCGCCCTTAAGGCGCGCTACAACAGTCACAGTTCTTCATGCTCGGGCAGAGAGGTGGAGTGCGGGGGGCACAAGGGGGGGGGGGGCGTACTGCGGGTGGCCTCGCGGGATGCCTCGCGGGATGCCTCGCTACGAGAGGCTCCGCCGTCGGTGCCCGGGGTGCCGGTGCTGGGGGCGCCGGTGCCTGTGCTGGCCCCGCTGCCGGCAGGACATGGCAACACCCCCACCGCCTGAAGCGAGCCCACCACCATTTCCAGTCTGAAGGGAGTGAGTGAGTGACTACCGCTCAACTAACCGATGACAACTTGGCGGTGTCGTCGGGCTAGCAGCGGCAGGCACTCGGTCGTGGCTGCTGGGAGTGCCGGCGGAGTGCGGGTGGCGCTTAGAATTTGAAAGCTTACGCCCGGCCCGGGCCGGCAGCACCCAGGCCATTGGTCCAGGTTACGCGGGATCGTTAGCGGGCGCAAGACCTGGCATGCCCTACTGAGCTTGTCCCCTGCGTGAAGCAAGTGTACCGCGGTACATTTGGGGCGTACAGCGCGGACGCTTAGAAGGGGTTGAGAATCGTGACAATGCCTGCCCGCCAAGACCTCATTATTCCCGACATCCGTAAATGCTCGGCCGCCCCGCCGCACCGCGCAGTCACGCTGATGTCAGGAATCCCACCCGAATAGTGAGTCTGCGGGTCCGCGACAGGGCATCCCGCCACTTCTGTCGGGCGCAGCTGCGCTACCACATACACCCCCCCGCGATCTCGCGGCGAAGAACAACAGGCTTCGAAGCGGTGGCACTAGAGGGACGTCGAGGCCTCCCCGTATTTACGCCCGTTAACAGATCAGCAGCTTGGCCTGAGGGCAGAGGCCGGGAGAACAGGCCCGGCGGGGACCACCAGGCATACGGGGCACGCGGGGCCGCGGGCCGCCGATATGGCTCCACCCCGTGCTGCCACCGCGCCGAGCGTCGCGCTTCGCCTCACGCTTCTAGCGCTACTGTTGGCTGCCGTTGCTGGTGCGCCGATCTCCCTCCTTTCTCTGCCCCCTGCTGCCTTCCGCCCCCCTACGCCGCGTTGCTCCCAGCCGCGGGGCCGCGAGCTGCGGCATCGCGGGGCGGCATGCCGCAAGGAAAAACCATGTACAGGGTAGTACTGTCTGTCAGTACTTCACAGCCCGCCTGGCTCGCATGCCGATCCCGCCGCCCTCACTTCCCCCGGCATGCCGCGCGAACAAGCTGCCTGCGGCGGTCGGCATCCCCGCTCTCTTGCCATGGAAACCCCGTGTCTGTGAATGCTACCTTCACGCCTCCTCGCCTCACCCTCCCCGAGAATCCTCCTTGCCGTGTCGGGTGAGCTGACGGGGAACGCCGGGGTGCTGATGGGTAGCAAGTTCCAGAGAATAACAGTACTCTACACAGTGCTCTGTTTTCGCTCTGCTCTCGGCCTCACTCTCGCTTAGTGCCAGCCCTCCCGCCGCTGACAGATCGAACCGCTTTCGAAAACCCGCTAAATATTAGCTGTCCGTGGAATTGAGCGGGTGCTTGCGGGCGGCCAAGCTCGTCGGAGTGGGTTTGTCTGCGGGGGGTGGCCGAGCGAAGTCGGGTCGTCCGTCGCGCGGCGGGCTATCTTGAGCTACGACTTCGTATCGCGCGCGCGATGTTGCCGGGCAGCGGCCCCCCGTGCGCGGCGGAGCACCACGACCGCCGGGAATCATGGTGGGGCTGACACCTGCTCTTGCGACCTGCAGGCAGTCGATTCCGCTATGGTACCATGTCGTGGGAGCCCAACAATGCGCGCGCACCCTCTGTGACCGGCAAGCAGTGGGTAAAGTTTTTCCTGCGCACGCAGTACCGCCGCTCCTACCTCTGGGGGACGGCGTTCCACGAGGAGGTGACCCCCCTCCCCCCCCCCCCCCCCCCCCCCCCCCCCCCCTCCCCCGCCCCCCCCCCTCCTTCTCACACGCACCCAAAAAGGTGACAATGCCAGCCTGAGAGTCCTTGCAGTGGAGGCACTTGCCTTTTTTAAGTGGGCGTCACAGAGCCAGTGCGGGGCGTGAATGGCGAGCGCGGATGCGTACCTATGCTGACGGCGGTCACTGTGCTCTTGGCGCTCCGCAGTGGGCCTTTGGGGTTCAGGGATCCACAGCAGAGGACCCCACAGGCCTGCTCAAGTGGTATGGCTCGGAGTACTGGGCCCAAGCCGACCGCGCCACGCAGGGCACCTACCTTGCGGGCACCTGCCCCGTGGGCGCCTCGGACGCCAGCGACTTCAACACCTTTGCGCAGTGCTTCCAGTGCCCGGATGGCGTCGGCGGCGTGGTGTCTGGCACTTCGGTGGACTCCATCCCACACTTCACGGAGCACTGGGGCTGCTCCCCCGTGGACGCGCACCCCTCCGCCGTCCCCGGCGTTGACACGTACAACTTTTTCGTTAAGTTCCCGGCCAAGATGCAGGAGCAGAACCCGACAGAGCCCGTGCGCGTCTGCCCCAGGTGCCATGCGACGCCTCCCCTCTGGTCTCATTCCACATGAGCCGATTACGCTATGTAGCCATAACTTATTGGATTTCCCATGGCAGTGCCGGGGTTGTTCATGCAATGAACCTGTACGCATTGTATTGTTTTTGATCACTTGTATTTTCTTTCATACTTTACTTTTGAAAGACAAGTCATAGATATGCTATGTATTTTTTTTTGCCTTTTGACTGTTCTGATTGCCGCGTGATGCTGACTGCCCCCTCCCCTGCTCCCCCTGCACAGCCCGTTCTACTGTGACGACAAGCTGGCGCTGCAAACCGACGCGGACAACGACGGCTACTTTGACCTGAGCTTCACCACGGACCCCAACACCGTGGCAGACAACAACCTGTGCGACCCCAACAACTACGAGAATGACCCCACCTGGACGCTGCCCGGCAACCCTTGCGCGCCCTGGCACGAGGTGTACGGCTTCTATACGGGCGCCACGCTCTCGGACGGCATCACCCCCGACCGTTCCAACTACAACGCGGATGTCACGATGCAGGCGGTCGACTACGACAAGTGCTTCACGGGCATTGGCGGCCGGCCAACCAGCTGCAAGGCGCCTGGCTCCCGCAACCCCTCCGTCGGCGACTACGTCTCGCTGGAGGGCGAGGTGGAGGTGGAGTACTGGCTGCAGGACCCCAACGAGGCGCCCTACGTCGCGTTCTTCACTGGCGGTGACCGCCTGTACGGCTGCGCCTACGCGCAGCGCAACCCCGGCGAGTTCCCCGGCTACGACGTCAGCGGCAACTGCCCTTCCTCCACCAACGAGTACGGCCTGCCGCAGCCTAACGGCCTGCTGCGCAACAACGCGGAGGGACGCTTCCGCCTGGAGGCCAGCGTGTACCTCGCTGTCGGCGTCAGCAACAAGTCACCCGTCAGCATGATGCCGCCGCTCATCGTGCTGCAGGCGCAGGGGCAGGGCACGCCGGCGCGCTTCCAGGTGCCGGCCTACGACCCCGAGGACGACGCGCTGCAGTTCCGCCTCGGCAACCACATTGAGCACGGCGGCGTTGTGCGCGGCCTGGAGAACGCCTTCCCCTGGGAGACCATCTACCTCGGCCTGGCGGCCATCAACCAGACCGGCCCCGCCGCCGTGGCTGCGGTCGGCTACGACGTCGACCCCGCGTCGCCCATGCGTGGCAGCCTGCTGCCCAAGCCCCGCACCGATGTCGGCTTCCCGCGCTCCCGCCAGCGCGGCAATTTCGGTTGCTCATTCTACGACTTCAGCGTGCTCAACGCCGGCGTGTGCTCAGACGACCGCGTGGCCGCCGCGCCCGCCGGCTCGAGCATCAGCGCCGACGGCATGATGGAGTGGCACACCTGGACGGCGCCCGACGGCACCGTTTGCAGCGACGGTGCCACCGCGGGCTGCTCGCGCATGCCTACGGGGCTGTACAACTTTGTGGTGATGATCGAGGAGGTGAGCCCGAGCGGGCTGGGCCGCATCAAGGTGCCCACCGACTTTCTGGTGTACCTCTACAACGACGGCGTCTCCTTCTGCGGGGAGGGCTGCGCCAACGCGCCCGTGCTGGTGGGCAACCCCGCCACGCTGCCGCTGCCCAACGCGGGGCTGCCCACCTTTGCGGACCGCGACGGCATCTACGGCGCCGAGATCACCGGAACCACGCCACTTGTCAGCCAGGCGTGCACCATCTGCGGCTTCCAGGGCGCCAGCCTGCCGTGCAACGCGTCAGACCCGCTGCAGCCCGCCACCTGCTCGTGCCAGCTCAACCAGCGGCCGCGCTTCTACCAGGGCCCGCTGAAGGAGTACCAGAACATTCCGGAGACGCCGCTGCTGGCGGAGTGGGAGGCGTACAGCGCCGCGGGCGGCGCTGGCCAGATGCCCTACCTCACCTTCTACCTCGGCGAGGACGTCGAGTTTTACGTCGCCGCGCTGGACGAGGACGACTGCGCGGAGGTGTACCTGGAGGCGACCGCGCTGCCCGGCGTGCCCGGCGCGCAGGCGCGCATCAGCGAGCCGATGTACGAGACGCAGTACCCCGCGGGCACCAATGCCGCGTTCCCCGCGGGCGGCATGGTGCGTAAGAAATTTACGTGGAGCGCCAACCTCGCGGTGGGGCAGACGTATTTGAGCGACCCGCGCCCCGCGACCAGCGTGGCGTGCTTCACAGTGAGCGACAAGTACCTGTACCACAGCGCCGGCGACGGCAGCGCCACACTGCGCCCCTATTGCTTGGAGATCCGGCTGGAGCGGCCGCCCGCGCAGAGCGAGCAGACGCTGTTCCGCTGGGACTGGGACCAGGCGGGCACCTGCACCGACCCCAAGCTCGGCATCAGCTTCCATCCCACGCTGGGCCGCTTTGTGCTGGTGGACCAGGGCATCCGCTACCACACCGCCTGCAAGTTTGAGCAGTACATGTGGCACCACGTGTTTGCCACCGTGGGCGACGACCGCCTGGGCCGCCTCTACGTGGACGGTGAGCTGCAGGAGTTACTGAAGGAGGTGGGGCAGGATCCCACGCAGCCGGGGTCGTACGATCAGGGCATCGCCGTCGGCACGGCTGTGCAGATTCAGGCGTACGTGAACAAGTGCAAGCAGGCTGCGCCACCGGCGCCCTACTGGTGGGACTGCGGCCTAGGCAGCAACCCGCAGTGCCCCACGCACTTGCACAGGTACGCCAACCGCCGCCGAGCGTCGCGCCGCCTCCAGACCATCCTGGACCCGCAGGCCGTGGAGGGCACCTTTGCGCTCAACAGCGACATGCCCGTGTCGGACGGCTTCCGCGCCGGCTACAACTCGACGCTCGGCTACGTCACGGAGCCCGGGCTGGCGCCGCCCACCGGCGACTGCTGCGGCTTTACCATGGGCACCGGCTGCGCCGGCGAGAGCAACCCGTTCGATGGCTTTCTGGACGAGGTGGTCGTGTACAACCGGCGTGTGGAGGCTGAGGACATCAAGGGCATCATGTTCCGCATGCCGCAGTACCTGCCGCAGCGCGAGCTGGAGGCGCCGCGCGGCGTGCAGCACGACCTCGCCGCCGGCCGCGTCCTGTGGGCGCGCTTCAACAACCCCTGCATGGAGGGCCCCACCCAGCCAGGCGTGACCGTGACGGCGCCGCAGGATGGCGGCGGCGGCCGCCGCCGCCTGCGCCAGATCACCAGCCCCGCGTACACGCGCTACGGGCTGCTCAACACCGACGACCCCGCCGGCCGCCGCGCGGGCGTGAGCGACAAGGCCGGCATGTCAGCGGGCGGCGCGGCAGGCGACGCCGCCGACGGCGACCTGCGCTACGTCGTGAACGACTTTGACAGCGACATTACCGGCTTCAACCTGTTCCGAACGAGCAGCAAGTACGTGTACACCGGAGTGCCGTGGCTCGCGCCCACCATCAGCCGCGTGGAGCTTGACGGCGCGCGCGTCACGACCGCCAACCCCATGCCCATGGACGGCGGGCTGCAGGTCACGCTCAGCGGCGTTGGCTTCGCGCGCTCGCCCTGGCTCAAGTGCGTTGCGGTGCAGCCTGACGTGCGCGCTGAGTACGAGGCCAAGGTGCTGGAGGCGGCACGCGCGTACGAGGCGCGCACAGTGACCGACCCCGAAGTCTACGACACGTACTTCAAGGACGGCTCCCCCGAGATGGCAGGCATGATGGTGGAAAGCGCGCCGTGGCGGTACGACATGCTGGACGGCGGCTTTCAGCTGAAGGGCGCACTGCCGCTGCTGGCGCCGGACGAGTACGCGCCGTACCTGCACACCAGCAGCAAGAAGCACCCGCAGAACAAGGGGCGCACCGCGTATGACCCGCAGTGCTCGGTGCCCAGCATCGACCCGCTACAATTCTGCCCGCTCAATGAGGAGCTGGGCTGGAGGAACGCGCCCACGTGCGCATTCTGCCCCGATGCCAACGCGGTGCGACTGGACTGGCACCCCTCGGCGGTGCGCAACCCCGCGGTGCCGCCCTACGAGGCAATGCCCAGCCGCGCGCAGCTGTCCCTGAAGCCTAGCACCGCCAAGTACGTGTACACCCTCTACGAGGACTTCATCTACGGGGGGTGGGAGCAGGTGGTGTGCTCCGCGCCCGCGGCCGCTTTCCCCAGCGACATGTACTACCTCGGCGTCTCCAACGACGGCGGCCTCACTGGCTCGCCCGTGGGCGGCGCGGACGCCGGCCCCGACGCCGCCAGCGTGACGTACACAGAGTACGCGCTGGAGCTGGACGGCTCGCAGGCGGTCGAACTGACCAGCGACGTGCAGCGCGGCCGCACCTTCTCCGCCTGGTTCCTACCCAAGCAGGCGGCCGGTTTCCAGATGCTGATGAATCTCACCGGCGGCATCGGCGTCGGCCTGAACGATGGCGAGCTGTTTGCGTACAGCAACGACGGCAGCGCAGAGTACCCGCCCTCGGGCGAAACCGGCGTGTTGGTCACCACCGGCGAGTGGCACCACGTGGCGCTCATCCTGTCCGGCACTAGCGGCTCAACGCTCAAGCTCTACCTCGATGGCGTGGAGCTGCTCGCGGACGGCACGGTGGTGCTCGGCAGCGACAACCCCAAGCTGGAGGTGCTCGGCCTTGGCTTTGTGGGCTACCTGGACGAGGTGAAGGTGATGGTGCCCGCGCGCGACGGCGAAGACAGCACCACTGGCGCGCCGCAGGTGGAGACGCTGATGTGGGACCGCGAGCGCCCCAACCCCAACCTCAACAACCTGCGCCTCTACCTGCGCTTCAACGCGCCCACCGCGGCGCTCACCAACGCCGGCAGCCAGCGCGGGTTGGCCGACAGCAGCGGCAATGGCGCGCCCGCAGCGTGCGTGGCGTCGAGCAGCGCGGCGGGCGACGGCGCGGGCGCGCCCGCGGCGCCTTGCGCCTTCCGGCCCGTGCCTGCGCCATGGGAGCCGTCCACCGTGTACTCAGTCAACGGCGGCGCGCCGCGCGTGACGAGCGTGCCCATGACGGGCGGCGTGCCGCTGTCGGTGCGCGGCTTCAACTTCGCGCCCTCCCCCTGGCTGCGCTGCGGCTGGGGCCGCAGCCTGCAGGAGGTATATAGCCGCACGTACGATGCGACGCGCAATGTGGACGCCACCAACACCTGCCCCTACCAGGTCGGCACCCTCAACTCGGTGGAGGGCAAGCCGCGGCAGGTGCAGCCGTACTCGGTGTACCGCTTTGACGACGCCAGCGCGGCATACACCGACGCAACGCTGTCCGGCGGCGGATTTTCTCGCTGGGAAGACAACTACGAGGCAACAATGGGCCTGGACTGCGACAGCCCGGTGGTGGACCCCGACGTGTATATGATGAGCGTTGGCGGCCGCAAGTTCCTCAACACCCACACGTTTGAGGTGACCGACGTGAGTCTGCACTGCGACGGCAGGACGACCTGGCTGTCGGCGCCGCCCGGCGAGAGCAGCGCGCTCATCGCCACCAGCACCCAGGGCTACACCTTTGCCGCGTGGGTGATGCCCTTCAGCCGACCGACCGAGGAGGAGGTCGACCCGCGCAGCTTCCCCAGCGACCGCCTGGGCCACCGCCGCGCGTACCTGCCAGACGAGAAGCCGGAGCAGACCATCTTTGCGATGGAAATACCTGGCGCAGACGGCGACGTGAAGCATGCCGGCGCGCTCATGTACGACGGCGTGCGTTTTTTCTACTACGACGACTGTATTCTGGACGTCACCTCCACGCTCGAGACCGGCAGCCGCCCCGACGAGTGGCACCACGTTGCGGTGCGCATTAGCAGCGAGGGCGAGGGCGACCTCTGGGTGGACGGCCGCATGATCGAGCACTTCACCACAGTGTGCAAGCCCACGTCGACCGCGTCGTTCACGCTGTGCATGGACGAGGACGCGGACGGCGCACCCTCGGCGCACTTCCACGGCCTGCTCGACGAGGTCAAGGTGATCACGCAGAGCCTGCTGGAAGACAACCTGCTCAAGTACATGTTCCAACAGCGCGCGCACGCCGAGCTGAGCCGCAACCTCATGTACTACGACTTCGACGCCTGCATCGCCGGCAACGCCACCGAGTCAGACGTCTTCCCGCCGAGCACACTCGTCGACCAGTTTGCTGTCACGCAGGAGATTGGCCCGCCGCTGACCATCCACGGTGGCGCTGGATGCACTGACGGGCCGCCGCTGCAGGTGGGTACCGCCTCGCCCTGGCGCCCTGCGCGCCTGATGGCGCAGAACGATGTCGGCGGCGGCGTGACGGGCCGCCACCGCCTGCGCATCGTGGGGGCCAACCTCGCAGTGTCACCATTCCTGGGTGTCACCTTCGACGGCGTCTTCGCGCCTGCGCTTGAGATGGAGGGCCCGCACGTGATGATCGTGGAGACGCCCGAGGTGACTGGAGCGGTAGAGCTCACGCAGGCGCTGGCCAACTGGGCCGGCGCGGCGGAGATCAACGCGCAGACGCCAGCCGTGGCGCCCGAGGACACGGTGACCGTGAGCCTGGCTGGCAGCGTGCAGGATCTGGCCGCTGGCCTGGAGGCGCACTACAGCTTCGACCCCGTGCCCACGGGCGGCCCCGCCGACGTGGCGGACGGCCTCACCATCCCTGATGCCGACGCGCTGTACGACCTGTCCGGCGCCGGCCGCCACGGCGCGGTGGAGACCGGTCTTGCCGTGCCCGACCGCGATGGCTACGAGGGCGGCGCGCTGCTGATCGACGGCGCCGCCGCGGTGGGCTACCTGCCCCCACCCGGAAGCTACCTGGACGCCGCGGAGGCGCACACCGTGGTGCTGTGGGCGCAGATGAGCTTTGGCCCTGCGCAGAGCGCCACCTCGCTACCCCGCAGCCTGGCCCCGCTCACTGGCGCCTGGAAGATGTATACGCTGGTCCGCGCGGCGGACGGCTCGGCCACGCTGTACATCAACAGCGAGCCCACCGACGATGAGGAGCTGGCGACGCTGCTGGGGCAGGCCATGGATAACTTTGTGCTGACTGGCATGGTGCTGTTCGGGCTGCCCAGCGCCACGGCGGTCGACGACCTGTGGGTGTACAGCCGTGCGCTAAGCGCCAGCGAGGTCGCCGCGCGGTACTACACCAACGCGCTCGCAGTCGACTTCGGCCAGCCCGCCGTCGACACTGGCTTCGGTGCCCCGCCACCCTACATGCCCGACCCCTCCTCCCCACACTATGCGCCGCCCATTGGCTGGCCGCGCGCCGACCCGCGCGACAACGCCACACTGCTCGGTGGCGGCTCCCCCCCCTCGGCGCCCGTCGTCATCAGCGGCCTTGAGATGCCGGCGGAGGCGCCCACGCTCAGTGCTTGGGTGTACCCCTGGGAGAGCCCCGCCGACGAGCCGTCCACCATTCTGGCAGATGCCGCCGGCCTGTGGAGCCTTGGTCTGCGCGGCGAGCGCCTGTCGTTCTACGTGCACACTGGCTGCCCCTGCGAGCCGTGCAGCCAGTATCGCGAAATTGTGAGCTGGAAGGCTCGCGTGCTGCCCGGCCGCTGGAGCCACGTCGCAGTGCGCTACGACATCCTGGAGACCGGCATCCCTGGCAACATCTTGCACCTCTATGTCGACGGCGTGCTGCTGGACAAGAAGGTATTCACGGAGTACGGCCGCGTGTCGCTGAGTGGCTCCGGCCGCGCGTCGGTGGGCTCCGAGTGGGACGGCTCGGCGCGTTTTAATGGGCTGGTGTACAGCGTCGCGGTCGCCGGCAACACGGTGCCGTGGATGCTCAAGCGCGAGGTGCAGTGCCCACAGCGCGCGCCTGACGCGTTCGTTCTCAACATGGGCGGCGCCAAGGCTGCCTCAATCGGCTCGGACGATGTGTTTGTCATGGGCGTCGCGCCTGCTGCTGGCGGCGCCGTGCTGGTGGGCGGCCTGCCCGCCAGCGCGTACATCAACGCCACCTACGACGACCCCACCGTGCCGGATGCCGTCACCGTCACCGGCCCCGATGCCTTCGTCAAGACCGGCGGCTACGACGGCGACTACATCATCACCGCGCGCACCGGCTGCGGCAAGAAGCGTGTGCACGGCGGCGACGGGCTAGCGGTGAGCATGACACTCGACAGCGACCCAACCTTCGACACCAGCGGTGCCGTGGCGGTGTCCGACCACTCCGACGGCAACTACCACGTGTCGTACTCCGGGCTGCCCTGCGGCGCGTACACCACCAATGTGACCATGGAGGACGGCGCCCGCGCCGTGACGGCCTTCACCACCATCATCGCGCCCGGTCCCACCGACCCCGCGACCAGCGAGCTGCTCAGCGTGCAGACCGGCGCCTTGCATGGGGCCGTTCGGCTTGCCGCACACGCTGCGCCTGCAGGCGCGTGACATGGCGGGCTGCTCGCAGGACAGCGGCGACGACACCATCACCGTGCTGCTGCGCGGCCCCGCCGACATCACCGTCACGGCCACCCACGTTGGCGACGGTGTGTACGAGGCGGTATGGGTCCCGCCCGCCGCCGGCAAGTACTTTGCCGAGTTCAGCCTGTCCAACGTCGGAACTCCCGAGCCGGTGCCCTTCACCTCCACCCCGTACCTCTGCGTCGACATCTGCGCCGGGCACAGCGTGACGCTGGGTGGGGACGGCGTGGTGGCCACCTCGGCCGCAACCACCGCCGCGATGGACGCCGCGCACAACACCGGCGCGGTCACGCTTGAGGCCTGGCTGCGCCCCTCGTCGACCTTTGCCGCCGATGGCTACATTTTCTACAAGGGCAGCCTCGCCGAGCTTGACGCGGGAGCGCAGATGAAGGGCTACAGCATGATTGTCTCGCCTGACCTTCGCTTCTTGACCACCTCCATCTACGTCGGTCTCGGAGAGGCGGCGCAGCTGCAGGCGGAGGTCACGCTCGCGCAGGAGGAGTGGACCCACCTGGCGGTCACCTACGATGGCTCCGTGCTGGTGGCGTACAAGAATGGCGAGATGGTGGCGGAGGGGGTGCCCAGTCCCACCGCCCGCCCCCTGCACCACAACACCTACGGCCACCCGCTCAGCATGGGCCGCGGCCTGCAGGGCCAGCTGGACGAGGCGACGGTGTGGAGCCGCGCGCTGACTGCCGATGAGATCATAGAGCGCATGCACTGCCCCAAGTTCCTCAGCCTGGATGACGTCCTCATCTACCTCCCCTTCAACGATGACCCCGGCTCCGTCTCGTACGCCGCCTTCGGCGGCCCCGCCCCCGCCATGGGTTACGACTTCTCGCCCTACGCTGCGCCTGCGGTGCTGCTGGCCACCGCCGACGGCACCGTCTCACTCGAGGCAGGTACCCCGTACGACGGCGCCACGCGCGGCGTCGGCGTGCCGGGCTCGGCGTACTCGGTGCTCACCCCCGGCGACGAGATCGTTGCGGGCGACGCCACCAGCGTGGTGCTCAACCTCCAGGCGTACGACGAGTGCGGCTTCTACTACGTCGGCGCAGGCGCTGGCGAGTTCAAGCTGCAGCTGACACAGTACCGCATGGAGTACTACACCGAGCTGGACCCCATTGCCGACGGCGTGCCGATGTATCCCATCGTCGACGCGCAGCCGCCGCTGGCGAGCGTGGACGCAGCGGGCCTGCCCGGCACATGCTCCGGCTCACCCTCGTCGCCGACGCCGCCCTTCTACCGCGGCGACATGTACCGGGTGAGTTCATCCCCCAATGCTCCCTGTCCCCTATTTTTGCTGTCCGTTTTCCCTTAACATCACCCTTGTTTGTTATATTGATAGCTTTTTTATCGACATTCCTACTAGCAGTGTACAGTGGACATTCATAACTATATATAGACGAGGTATCCGAATAAGTGTTTTACACAGTAGTAAAATGCTATATTTTATATGTTCAAATTATATATCTTTGCCTGTGTTTTCGATATAATGCCTGCGAGTTGGCAAGCCCTGCATTTTATGCTGACATGTGGCGCTGTGGTGGCGACGGACAGGTGGTGGGCAATGCTGTGGAGGCCGGCACCTACTACGCCAAAGTCAGCACCCGTGACGACCACGTCATTGCGGACCTGGTGGAGGTGGAGGTGGTCGCGCGCCTGGGCGAGCTGAGCGAGGTTGTCATTGAGCCGCTCCCCTCGACCGAGGCCGGCGTGAGCGCCGCCGTGCGCTTCCACCTGCAGGACGGCTTTGACAACATCATCATGGACGACCACAGCGCCGACATTGTCGTGTCGGTATTTGAGACAAACAGTGAGACGCCCGCCAGCTACATCAGCGCGCCCTGGTTTGACGCCGCCAGCGGTGAGTACCTCGTGTCCTTCCTCGCGGGTGCGCCTGTGCAGTACACCGTATCGGTCACTGAGACCACCGCTGCCAAGACGGCGGCGCGCACCTTCAACAAGGAGCGCCCCACCTGGCGCGAGCTGCTCACCGGCGCGGTCCCCGAGGAGGTGCGCCGCTTTGAGGCGGGCGCCGCCGCGGACCCCACCACCGGCGACGTCTACCTCTGGGGCGGTGCCAGCGCAGAGAAGGGCTACCTCAACGACGCCTGGGTGCTGCGCGGCGCGGACCCCACCGCGATGCCTGCGCCTGGCGCGCCCGTGCCCACTGTGCTGGCGTACCGCCGCCTGGTGACGGTGGCGGCGGCGGAGGACGTTTTGGTGGACAGCGTGGTGGAAGTGACGGTCAACACCGCCGCCCTGATTGCCGCCGGCAAGATGCATCACGGCTGCCGCGACATCTACTTCACCATGCCCGGCAACGGCGACTACCTCACCTACTACGTCGACACCTTTGCCGCGCGTGGCTGCAACACAGCCTCCACTGTCATCTACCTCGCGGTGCCCGCCGGCACGCTGATGGGCGGCAGCGAGCTGATGGTGGAGATGTACTACGGCGCGCCCGGCCACTACTGGCCTAACACCCACTCCAACCCCAGCGCCGTGTTTGCCTTCTACGAGGGCTTTGAGGACGGCACCGCCGGCGCCTTTGCGGCCGTGCAGCCTTGCACCCTGGACCCGTCCGAGGAGCCCGGCTTTGTGGTCGAGGCCTTCTCCGAGGCGTACGCGGGTAGCTATGCGCTGCACGCGCCCTGTGGGCGTGCGTGCTGTGCTGTCGGCGCCCCTTGCGGCCGGCCTGGAGGACTTCATGCTGCGCGCCTGGTTCTGGGACTCCAACGCGCACGAGGCCGCCCACTTTGTGAGCCCCGACTACGGCGGCTGCGGCGCCACCGCAGGCGCGGACACGCTGCTGCCTGACGGCGGCCCGCTCACCGCGCGCTCCACCGCCGTCGGCGCCTACACCCTGAGCCACCCCACCAAGTACGCGGTCTCCTCGCCCTGGCAGTCCAGCGGCCTGGACGCGCGCCGCAGCGCGCAGTGGCACCGCCTGGAGGTGATGTCCACCCACGAGGGCGGCCTCAGTGTCTCGATCGACGGCGCGGTCGTCAAGACCGCGGATCACATCACGCTGGACAAGGTGTTGCTGTCCACCGGCTACAGCGCAGACGGGGAGGGGCATGCCTTCCTCGCTGATGCGCACGCCTACTTTGACGAGATCAGCGTGGTGCCGCTCACCATGTGCGCCGCGGGCGCCGACTGCGTCACCGCCACGCTCGAGGGCGCGGAGGAGGGCGTGGTCAAGTACGTGGCGGACATGGCCTGGGAGCCGGTGGCGTCGTCGGCCGACATGCCGCCGCCCCCTGCGCGCTACGGCTTCACCATGGTGCCCCACGCCACCGGCGCCTACATGTTCGGTGGCGAGCGCAGCAGCTACGCCTTCAACGACGTCTGGCGCTTTGACTGGGGCCAGAAGGCCTGGAGCTTTGTGCCGCCCAAGAGCAACACGGCGCCGCAGCCGCGCTTTGACCACTCGGCAGCTGTGTCGGGCGACACCATGTGGGTGTACGGCGGCCGCACTGGCGCCGGCGAGGTGCTCTCTGACGTGTGGGCCCTGGACCTGCCCACGGGCGCCTGGACCCGCCTGGCGGAGACCACCCCCATGGGCGCCCGCTTTGGGCACTCAGCCACCTTCACCGGCGACGGCAATGACGGCTTGATGTACATGTATGGAGGCTACGCGCCTGACGCCGGCTTCTCCTCTGCCTTCTTCCGCTGCGGCCTCGCGGCTGACGGCACCCTCGAGTGCGAAGACATTGCCAATGGCTGCCCTGACGTGGCCACGCCCGCCGCCGCGCGTGTGTCGGGCGTCGGCCTCACGCCCCGCAGTGGCCAGAGCATGGTGCCGTCCGCCACCGGGCTGCTGCTCTTTGGCGGCTCGGACGACACCGACGTGGAGCCGGCGGGCGTGTACACCTTTGTGCCCGCCACCTGCGCCTGGAGCCGCACGAACGTGGCGGCCGGAGAGGCGCAGGGCAGCAGCCGCGTCGTGGGCGACATCACCCGCCACGACCACGCCGCCGTCAAGCTGACAGCCTGGATGTTCGTGCAGGGCGGTGTGACTGGAGGCGGCTTTGAGTCCTCCACCTATGTGCTGGCTGCCCCGTAGAGCTCTCCCCCATGGGATCGACTGCTCCGGGCGCGGCGCTGCCTGTCGGCCGCCGCCTAGCATATGCCCCCTCCCCTCTTCCATCCCCAAGACCACCATTATAATTCACTCTTGTTCCACACCCCCCCCCCCTCCTAATCCAACAAAGACTGCGCTGTCACGGGCGCTGGCGATGAAGCCCGCCTTACTTTAATCCAAACCAAGTCTGCAGTCGCTCAGTGCTTTTGCCATGTGTCAGTGCGCGTTTGCTCTTTGCTGTCAAGAGTTCTGCAGTGTGGTTGCCGGCTTGACAGCCTGGCTGTGCCCCGAATGACGCACGCCCATTTTGGCGCACTCCCAGACAACCAAAGGTGAGCAAGCAGCGCAGAAGGGAAGTAGGTCGGAAGCTGTTGCAGGAGCGCTGCGCTCCGTGGGTATCCCGTGCGGAAAAATGCCACCAGCAGCGCCGTGCTGCGCCCATGCGAGTGCTTGATTTGTGCCCCTCTAGAAGTAAACGAATATGCAACCAATATGATGTGAAACTAAGACAGTGCCCCCCCCCCCCCCCCCCCCCCCCCCCCCTAATTAATTCAGGTTTAGGTTGGTGCCACCGGCAGCCCAATCATATATAACGATTTCTCTGCGGCTAGCGCAAGCGATGTGGAAATTTGCCATGTGTGCTAAATAAAAACATATTACCGTGCTACATGTAGCGCAACTTCTCGCAGCCTTAAAACAGTTTTGCGCTGGGCACATGGGACGCACTCCGGCCGGGCGCCAATATTGCAGCTCCTTTCAGCATCGATACTGGGCCAGAACTCTCGCGGAACGCATGCCCAAGGGGGGCGCAAGCCCCGCGCCGCAGCGAGGATGAGGTACAAAACGAGGTAGCCACTGAGGGTGGGGTCTATTTATAGTGGTTCAAAGCTCCACAAGGGAGCGTTACCTGCTGGCGACTGCTACATCGTCTCGGCGGCATGGCGGCATGCCTCAACCCCCCCCCCCCCCCCCCCCCGGGAACCCTGTAGGGCCAACCTCCCCAGCCCCGCCGCCTTTATGTATTATTCATGCGTAGATCAATTACAATTATGAGTGCTGCAAGATTCTGGGAGACGCTGTAGCAAACCGACCACAGCTCCAAGCTCAAGCTTACAACGCTCGTTCAGAGGTGATAACTGCCTTCCACACCACTGCCTGTCGGCAAAAATTAGGCAACACACGTCCGCCCTGGCGCCGGCGAGGAGAAAAAACAGCCGAATCCCGACGACGCTGCATGCAAGCTGCATCGGCGCGGGCTAGGCAGCCCGACGGACTGGGGGGTGTAATGGGACTCGGCTCACCCCGTTCGCCCATCACCGACAGGTGCGATGTGATCTGGGAAGTGATTTAGTGACGCCACTGGCCCTGCTGGTCGCGCCCCGCGCGCCGGTCTCGCGAGACTACATGCGATGAGACATCAGCTAAACTTCACTGTATCCGATGGCTGTGTTTTCATTAAGCGCGTATATCCAAGCTGGCACCAATAAATATCTACTTTGTCCGAATTGTTTGCCTCAGCCGCTTCATCACGCGCAGCCTTGTACGTGACGATGACCAACACGGCACAATGTACTGGACCGGAACCGCACACTAGGCCGGCGTGACGCGGCGCAGAAGCCCAGAAGAGAGCGAGTTCGTCAGTCGACGACATACGAATTTCGGACAGCCGCGGAGCCACCCACAGCTGCCACACAAGCCTACTCACAATAGCCCTCGATTCACTGACCACACACCTTGACCCAATCGTCGACCTCCTGGACACGCATACTGCACAGTCATATAATCCTCGTTGTGCACTGCCTGCGCTGTTTAAGTGCCGAGCCGCCTCCCCGACACTCATACAGCGCCGTCATCAGTTTGCCCGCCCGCCGGTCGTGGTCTTGTCCCGCCGCGCCATCCGGCGCCCGAGAACTCCTACGACGCTCCGCCGACGGGCCGACACATCCACGTCAGACTGATGAGCACCTTCACCATGGCCAATGCAGCACGATCCCAAGAGAAAGCGACACTAACACTCATCGACATGAGTGACGTGCTTGCTGACGACCCCGTAGCGAGCCACGGCTGGTGCCCCCCCCCCCCCCCCCCCCCCCCACCCCCCTCTCGGCTGCGCCGCTAACATCATCACGTGCGCCTTCGTCCGACAATCTCGGGCAGTAGTTTACGACAGCTTCACAATCGCCTAAAGTACTATTCCACTAGCCCGACCGCCACCGTCGTAGCGGCTCGTAGTTATTATTTCAAGCTGCTGGCGCCGGCGCTGCCGCGCTGGCGCTCCAGAGCATCGCCGTCGAGTCGTCTGCTGGAAGCCTAAACTGACAGAGCATATCGATCTAATGCCGCCGCCGTGGCTGAAATGCCGAGTTGTGTCTGCTATCCAGGGACGCGCTATCGCCCTCCACGCAGCAGGAGGTCGTCCACCGTATCTTCTCATCCAGCTCGGTCGATGACGCGGAGGCGCCCGCCGTCGCCGTAGCCGCTGCCCGCGCCGAAGGCAGAGCCGGCCGTCGCCGCTCTTCGTGGCGGCGGCGGGGCTCGGTCGGAAGCAGCAGCAGCGCTACGTCATACGCCACCAGCAGCGTAGCGTCTCTGTTGTCTGCACAGCCGGTACGCCTATTATTTCCCCGCCCGGGCTATTTTTTCCTGCCACTTCCCGTGCTGTATAGGGGGCGCGCTCCTCGTCCCCACGGCAGATGGGTCACGCGTCGGACACAAAGTGCGATAACACTGTATAAGGATTATACACGGCCCAGTACCGCCGGCGGTAGTGATATGGCCACGCGCGCCACGCTGCGCTTCTGTATCGTGTTCATGTCCGCATTTCGGAGGAATATCGTCGTCGCACTGGCGCGTTTTGACACACGCGCGCATTGCCACTCCACTTATTAGCGACTCGGGGGTACAGGTTGGCAGGGTATATAGTACGCACGATGAGCGCAGTGCCCCCGCCTAACCATATATGAGCGAGCAGCAGAGTCGCAATAACTTCATTCGGGCAGCCCTCGTCACCGTCCTCGAATGCAGCTCGCGTGTTTTACATCGACGGGCATTATCGACTATTCCTTTCTACTCTTAGCATATACTGTATCTTAATAAGTAATCGAGAGCCCGCACTGTCATGTACGGGGTACAGGTACCAACCATCTCATATGCCGAGGAAATCGCGCATAAGGTTACGCATTAAAGATCTTATATGAAGGATTCTTATATAGTCGCTGTGTAGTCCTTTCATAGTTGCTGTTAGTTCTGTTTGTAGTGTGCATTTATGAAAGCCCTGATGATGTAATTAACATACTTATATAGTCACCCAAGTGACCTCAGATATCTCACTCGCTCGCTGCGCCTCGCTCATTGTGGAAGCCGACGCTGTTATTGCGGGGCCTGAGGTGCTCTAGCAGTATACTCGGGCGCGAATCGTCGTCGCAGCTCCAGGAGCAATAAATCGCACGAGTTCTAAGATTTCCCTTGGGAGCGAAATCATACAGTTACCGTGTTGGAACTTGTTGGTACTACGAGGTACCAGGTCTGACATTAGGTAGATGATAGCGCGCTAAATAGGAACCATTACTACACTGTAGCATATGATACGGGCAGACGTAAACCATCGAATCACTGTATAGACCGTACGAGACTGCTGCTAGTAGACAGGACCGATTCGCGAAGGTCTTTATCAGTTCTCGCACGCATACTATCCTTACAACCGACATCCACAGCCACACGAATACCCATGTATTATCGAAACAAGTCCACTACGCGTACAGACTTGCCGGTTTAATAGTTTAATACCTGGACGATCATAGGACGGCGGCGTGAAAATAGTCACCGATCTACCTGTCAGATATAGTACCTATCAATACCCCTCCATTTGTAAAGTAAGACTGGATCCAATTACTGCCTTGCATTTACAGTGACTATTATCACATATCCAAGGCATCGCTTACTGGCCAAGCACGTGGTGGTTTTCAATTGATAAAGTGAGAAAGACTATTCAACTGTTAGGGCCAGTTGGTAGCTCTATCCTCTGACATCAGGAATATTCACTAAAAACGGAAGCTACTCCGCAGTATATGTTGCTGATGGGACCTCTAAAGGCCACGTGACATGCAATTTGCGTACACGAGCATTGATGTTCAACTCTTACATGCCTGTAGCTTGGCCGCTGACTACGCTGATGGCGTGCCCTGTGTTTTATCATCAGCAGCAGTAAACTTTTCAAATCATGACGGCATTGCTGAGTATTGTACTTTGACACATTCCTGCCGCCAACCTCACACTCCACGCCCCCCGTCCTCGCCATGCACGATCGCAGGACCGACTCCTGCCCGCCATCGTGGAAGTCCGCGCCATCCAGAAGCGCGCCCTCCAGACCCAGCTCAAGGAGGCAAACGCCGCCAGCAAGCGCTCCAAGCGCTCCAACCGCAAGATGGGGGTCACCATCACCACCCTCAAGCACGAGATCCGCACGCTCAGCCACCAGCTTGCCACCGCCAGGGCCAGTAGCTCCTTTCCGTCCGACACTGCTTCCCCACAGCAATCAGCCAAGCAAGCGGACGCCACCTCCTGCGCCGCTCCTCATTTGAAGCCCAACACGCCCCTGCTACATGACCTCCAGCGCAAGTGCCAGGACAACGAGGCCAAGCTCGGCCAGACGGTGGCCGCCCTCCAGGACCTCCAAGACCGCCATGAGGTTCGCTGCCAGCACATGGGCACCGTCCTCAAGGCGCAGCAGCAGCGCCAGTGTCAGCAGGAGCAGGAGCTGCAGCAGCTCAAGCAGGACCTCAGGGAGCAGTCCGATCTCGCTCAGCAGAGGCAGCGGGACCTGCAGCAGGAGCGCGCCGATGCGCACCGCCTGCAGCATCAGCTGGTGCTGGCGCACCTGCAGGCGTCCAAGCCGCACACCGCCTTCACGCTGGCGCCCCGTGCCCAGGCCGCAGCTGGGCAGGGATCCTACGGCGAGGTGGTGTTCCTTGAGGCCCAGGACCGCGACTGCTACACGCTTGCTCCCATTGGTGCCCCACGCCAGCTGGCTCTCAAGATGGCCTCCACAGAGTCAGGCCGCACGCAGCTGCAGAACGAGTGCCTGAAGCTGCAGATGATGACCACCACACCAGAACGGGCTGCGGCGGTGCCCTACCTGGAGTTGGAGTACCGGCAGCTGGAGCTGCCAGACGGCGCGGGTATTGTGGGCGCCATCGTGATGGAGGCTGGTCTGCGCAGTGTGGACAAGCAGGCCGCCATGCTGAGGGCCCGCCAGGACCATGCTGGGCTTGCCAGCCTGATGCGCGCGGTGGAGCGGGCGACAGGGGCGGTGCAGGCTGCCTTCATGCTGCACGCCGACCTGAAGCCTGACAACATGGTTGTCATGCCGGACGGCAGCGTGAAGATCATCGACTTTGGGGGCGCCCAGGGGCTGGAGAGTGCGGCGGACTTGAGCATGGAGCCGCTGACCTGGCTGGTGACAGGCGTGGGCAGCTACACGCCTGGCTACAACCAGCCTTTGGCCACCATGCAGGCGCGCCATGGTGTGGGCCGTGTTGGGCTGGACTTTGACCGCTGGAGCCTGCTGGTCACCATGCTGGACATCCTGGACATGTCGCCCTACTCTGGACTGCCGGCCACTGCCATGCACGCGCAGAGGATGCAGCGTGTGTGGGACTACGAGGCCAGGCTGGAGCAGATGGTGGACAACCGCACGCTGGGCATGGGGGTGAAGATGGAGCTGTGCGCAGAGGGGTGGGCGGAGGGGGACGCAGCTGGCATGGGGCGCTACGTGAGCTACATTGCGGGCCAGACCGCCATGTGAGCGGTGAGAGCATCCATGCGGTGCTGCGCACGAAGCTGCGCCTGCTGCTGCAGGTGCTGCAGGGCAGATTGTGCAGGAAGCGTTGGCCGAAGCAGCTAGCAGCATGGGACTCCACTACCGTACAATCTGACCCTGGCCACTCCTGTCTGCAAAGCAGATGGCATTTCGAGTTGTTATAAACGCCACATTCATTATTCTATTATAAAAGAAGTAGCGCGGCCCAGCCAAACAATGATCTTTCAATTGGCCGCAGCGATAGTGTAGCCTTAGGGCTTGTTGATCATTTTGAAAATCAATCCTTATACAAACAGCAATGGGCCCAGAGATTCCCGGTGCATGCATTGATGATGCAGCCAGAGACTCGGCAGTGCGAAGTCCTGCATGCACGAGTATTCAGAACATTAACATGCAGAGCAATACAATTCGGGAGACAGACACTGTACAAGCTGATAGTGGCCACTCAGCTGAAACTGTAGGACATATTGCTGAATGCTGTGGCTGGCATCACAAGAGTCCCATATATAGGAAGTGAGCCCCTTCTGCCCATAAAACGGAATCCTCGTTGTTGGAATTGATTACAAACGAAGCCACATTCTAGCTGCACCCCGCACGGGTTGGCGCCAATGTCCACGGCCCACTCCCCCTCAATGGCGTCACAGCCGCTGCACGCCGCAAAGGCACGGCTCCACGATGACGGCTGCCATCTTCGGGCTCAGCCTCGCCAGCTCCGACATCAGGAGTAAGTTCAGGCCGTCGGGGTCGCGCATCGCGCCTGGCGGCTGCCACGCGTCATCCACCACCGCCGGGTCAATCATGTTCTCAGGCACATACCACTTTCGACAGGAAGGTTCAGCACTTGTCACGATTCCCGAAGCAATGGAATATGGCTTGCACTAAAATCAGACCAGTGGGCCCCATCCATAGCGGCGATGAAGAGTATTGGCATTGATGGTTGGCGGGACTCAGCCGAGGAATGCTGGACGTGATGAGGAAGGCTTGGCAGCGAGACCGAGTACACGACTCACCCCGGTACATGGGCGACACACTGAAGATAGAGACCATAGAGTGTGAAGGGAGCGCTATCGGATAAGAAAACAACGCAGAATATGGCCGCTTGACCTCTTGTCGAGCGGGGAATGAGACTCGATGGATACCTTACAGTGCTGGAAATGTTGAGCTCACTCAGCCTCTTCCGCCCGTAAAACACACTCGACATTTTGCCGGTGTTTGACGGTTAAAAAAGCGCAGTAATTATTTCAAGCGCAGTGGTAGTGGGCCTCAACCAAGAAGTGGCTATTCAATCAGCCGCAGCGATAGGGTAACCGAAATAGAGATTTCAGCCTATCAGTTGTTCAGAATCGATGTCACAATCGGCAATCGGTGGGGCTGTGGGCAAAGGCACGGGATTGTGCTATGGCAGCTTGTTCTCATGGCCAATGCATTGGGGGGAGAGAGAGGTGGGGGGGGGGGGGGGGGGAGTTCTGCAGCAGGGCCGGTTTGTTTCTCGCAAACAAGGACCTTTACCGGGAAGTGGGATGGCAAAGGGCGGAATGGATGGCGCGGGTAAGGAGGTGGGGAGCAGCTGCAACCTGGATTAAAGCGCCGTGGGGTTGAATGGCAAGGGCGGGGCGCTAGCCAGGTCGCCGGTGGTGTTTTGCTTGTTGTTTTGTTTTTGGTTGGGGGGGGGGGGGGGGGTCCTGCTGTTGAGTGTGCATGGCAGCTGGAGTAATGGGGCTGTGCGACATCCATCCGGAAAGATCTCCGCTAGGCACCATGCTGCCCGCCAACAGGTGGCGGCCGACCGCTCGACATATCTTACGGCGCCTGGATGTTCCCGGCGGCCGTGAGCGAGCCGGGCGGAATGAACATGACGTCGCCCCACGCGTCCTTCTTGTCCGCCTCCATGTTGAGTAGCACCTCCTCCAGCGAGCCCACCTCCACCTTCGGCTGCGACTTGGCCCGCAGCTGCTGCAGCTTGGCCAGCGCCTTGGCCGACCTGTCCTCCGCCTTCTTCAGCGCGCCCTCCGCGCGGCGCCGCGCCTGCGCCATGCACCCAGCCAGGCTCAAATTTTCATGTTGCGGAGTAGGGTCAGCAAAACATTGATCCTCTCTCTCTCTCTCTCTCTCTCTCTCACACACACACACACACATGTATGCAATATATGCATGTCTAGGGGTGCTGGCGCGCATCTAATAACCCGCAACATAAGGCTCAAGTCGAGGTTGTATATCACCTACAGGTGCGGACGCGGTCATAAGAACACGGCGAATGGGGGCCGCCGTGCTAGCCAGAGATCTAACACGGGCGGAAATATACTCAACGTGTAAATAGCCAGCAACGAAGCCTAATTTGACGCGTGTATTACCGGTTCTTTCACGAGCGTTGACAGGGTTGTAAGAACAGTGCGAACAAGAACCAGCTATGCCTGCCAGAGGTCAAATATAGTAGAAACTGCAGCATGGCTGCCCTGAATCTTCTTGTGGGATGCATGCAAGCCCGAATCAAGGGTCATAATAAAGGTTCTTATTCTGGGTGCGTCGGCAGCCGTACATGAACATTTGCTCACATTCCGCTGCCATTTTGTCAATGTTTGACCTCTGACAGGTTGGACAGATGTTTATGCTCAGTGCCCCTATTACTCCCACGTACTCACAAATACAAACCAAGTTGGGTGTACATAACAACCACCATGGATCAATGACCTGTTAAATGTACTTGTTTGTATCAGGTAACATCACCTTTACACATACTGAGCATAACCGTTACAGCAGTCTTATGTCCGATGGACACACGCATACCACCAGGCAGGCAGCGCAGGCAGCCAGCGCAGTTTAAACCTCTTGTTTTAAAATACGCGCATTAAATATATACTAACACTGTTTCGGGGCTAGGGCCTAAAGCCCCAATACCCCCGTAAATCACACATGTGCATATACACCCATGGCAATGGGGCAGAGACCTCGCAGCAGCCCGGCGATTAGCGTCCTTTTGAGGCACTCACCCGGTCGCTGCCATCCTCCACCTCCGCCAGCTCCTGCTGCAGCCGCTCCACCTCCTCCTGCGCCTTTTGGTGCTGGGGGCGGCGGGACAGGGGACAGAGGCTCAGCGAGAGAGAGAGAGAGAGAGAGAGAGAGAGAGAGAGAGAGAGGAACGGGCTGGGGGGAAGGGGGGGAGGCCTCAGGCTGCAAGGATGCTGACTGCCCCCCGCTCACACAGCGGGGTCTAACAAGAAGCTTTGGACCTGGATGGCACGAAGAGGGGGCAAAGGAAAGGGGGGGAGAAGAGGGGGGGGAGGGGGGGGGGGGAGGGGGGGGGGGGGGGGGGGGGGGACCTTCTGCGCTGCCGCCTGCGTCGCCTTGGCCTCCCTCTCCTCTGCTGCGTTGCCGACGGCGGAGTCCAGATCCGCCTGCCAGCACAACAAGCTGACGCTAAGCCCTGGAAGGCTGGCTAGGGCGAGTTTGAGGAACAGGGAGGGGGGGCAGGTCGGCGGTACCCCACCTTGGAGAGGAACAGCGGAGTGTAACGCGTCTTCTCCGTCTTCACGTTGAGCCCCTCCACCTTCCAGGGCAGGGTGGGAGGGATTGGGGGGGGGGGGGGGGGGGGGCTTAAGTGGTTAAGTGGCGTGCTTCCGAGCAGCCCGTTCGCCAAAGCGCAATCACCCCTTGATATTCAATGGGGTCTGCGGGTTGCAACGCTAGTGAATGTATTTGCACCGCTGAGTCGGAGATTCCTAGGTAATATGTGTGGCGTATTCTGATGTATTTTCCGGGACAAATAGCTTTTCTATCTTTGCGCAGGGGTAAAAAACAACAACATGCAGCAAATCCAAAGCAGGATTACAGTACACACATGGATAGCAAGGCAAGGGCGGATGGATGGGACGAAAGGGGGGGGGGGGGGGACCTGGAACACAGGCACGCCCACGAAGCTATCCACGTTGAGGCCAGCCTCCTGGTACAACTGCGCAGGCGGGTCGGGAGGGCGAGAAGGAATGGGGGGGGGGGGGGGGGGGGCGGGGTGAGGGCTCTCTCTAGCTGGCAAGAAATCAGGGTGCGGACAGCATGGGTAAGCCGGGCCCTTGGGGTTGAAGAGGTAGAGCCGGCAGCGGGGGCGATGGGGCATGCAGGGCGCCGGCGCTGCACCTCCACCGCCTGCTTGACCTGCTTCATGTCCGGCATGAACCGGAATGTGGCGCCCTGCAGCTCCTTCTGCCGAGGCGAGATGGCAAACTTGTACACCTGCGGGGCGGGCAGGCCAAGCGAGGAGGCAGGGCAGACGGTGAGCTAGGGGCAGCGGAGCACGCAAACGCACCCGAGCATGAAGGAGAAGGGGGTAGGGCAGGGGGGCAGGTGGTGGAGGCCGCATCTGCGGGTTGTTTTGGGGGGATGGGGCAGCACCTGGTCCATGCCGACAGGCAGGATCTGCGCCTGTTTCCCCAGCTTGGGGTTTTGCTCCTGGATCTTGCTCACTAGCGACTTCGCGTCCTCCTCCGAGAAAAAAAACAGGCCCAGCTGCCGCGGCGCGCCGGTGCCCTGCGCCCGACCCACCGTGCCTGCGTCAGCCCCGCCCTCTGGACCATCTGTTCACCACACCCGCAACCTCATCCGCCCCGCAAAGCTCCCCCCCCCCTTCCCCTTCCTTTCACCACCACCACCACCACGACATCGCAGCGGCGCTCACCTCGCCAGAGACGAGCACAAACTCGTTCTTGTTATTGACCACCGTGTACACAGTCAGCCCGCGCAGCCGCGCAGACACCTCGCCCGGGTGCATTGCGAGGTCCGCCATCACCGGCTGCGGCGCGCGCCGCGACCACGAGGACACTGACAGCGACTGAGGCGCCGTCGACAAACCGCAGGGATGGCACTCAGAGTGGGCTGGCGTGTGAACAATCAGAAAGGGAGAGATGCGGGAGAAGGGGAGGGGGAGGGGTGGGGGATAGAGGTACGTGCTGCAGGCCAAGCGCACCGCAAAGCCGGGGTCAGGCAGCCGGGCCGCAGGCGGCGGCGGCGGGTGCTGCAGCAGGTGCTGCAGCTGCATCGCGGCCTGCCGGCGCTGCACCTCCGACGCCGCGCGCGCCAGCCCGTCCCGCAGGCCGCCCAGCCCTGCGGCCAGGCCCGCTAGTCCGCCCTCCAGCCCACCGCGCAGCGCCGTCAAACCCTGAGCCGCGGCCGCCAGGGGCGGCGGCAGCGAGGAGCCCGCACCACTCATTGTGTGCGCGCCTCTGGCTGCCTGGACGGCTCTGTGGTTCACGGCAACGGGGGAGGGGGGGGGGGGGGGGGGGCTGTGGGAGGCCATGCACAGCTTCAGCGCCTGTGAATGAGCGCCTAGCTGCGCACCAAAGTGGGAACTGCGGGGGAGGGAGAAAGGAATCGCTAGGGGATCATCGAGAGCCGGGTGGGAGGAGGAATGCCGCATCGCCCCAGCGAGGTGCAGATGACGGCGATGGTGGCGGTGGCCGCCAGCGCGCCGCCGCCGTAGACGGCCGGGGTGGATGATGGATGCGCCATATTAAAGGGGGGGGGGGGGGGGGGGGACCTGTGGCAGGCTGCGTGGCGAAATCGTTGGCGCACAAGCGGTGGAGTGTTGGCGTGGTTTTTCAAGACAGGCGGGTAGATATGCGCTGTCGGTGCTCTGCCCAGTGCACGATGACGTCCGATGGGAGCAAGTCGCTCGGCAGATGATTATCGGGCGAAAGCACAGCAACACAGCGCGCAGCGGCCACCGGCATCGCATGCCCGCGGTGCTGCTAGTAAAGCGGGCTGGTGTTGCGCCGGGCGGGCGCACTGCTGGCGGAACGATTTGGAAATAATTACGTTATAACACCAGACCGCTATACCGGGCTATGTACTTTTGCCATGCGGTAGCAGGGTGTGTGCAGGTTTAACCGCAGGAGAATATTCCGTGCGCTGCCGTTCATGCCAAAAGTATCCTCCATGTTTCCGTTACTTATCCGTGTATACTGTGGACGCTCGAGACGCGCTGGCGCAAGTAATCAAACCCTATTTTTTGCCGGGCAAGAGGACGGCTGCTGGCGGCTTTCGATCTCCGCGCGCGCGATCGGGGCAGGGAAAGCCGGCGGACGCGCGCATCAGAACACCGTTCCCCCTCCCGCCACAGACCGCTCAGCCAGCACCCACCACTGTTTGCCTCAGCCACAGCCCTGGCTGAGTCCCCCTCCAGCGCAGCCCCAAAGGAACCAGTATGCTCCGCACCGTACTGGCCCGCGCATCTGGCGCCGCCCGCCCCGTGGGGGCCGCCCTGCAGGTCCGCCCCCGCAGCTGCTCTACACCTTACCCTAACCCTAACCCTAGTCAGTCACCTGCTCTCTTTTTCGCATCATACGCTGGCAGCCTCCTCTTCGTGCACAGCAGCGCGCACTATCCCGCTCCGCCCTGGATCGGAGAGGCTTGCCTGACCACAGTCTCACATGGATGCTTTCGAACGATGTGGTATCAGCACGCGGTGTATGTGTGTGTGTGTGTGGGGGGGGGGGGGGGGTGGGGGGCGCGGGGGAGGGGGTCTGACCGAGGCGGCTGGCATGTTCTAGGGTATGCGCTCAGCCGGGCGGCTCGCCACGTTGGGCAGTAAAAGGGGGTATGCCAAGGGAAGTCTGGCGAATGAGCGGTGCCCACTGGCAGCGGGTGGAGGCGAAGGAGGATAACGCGGGGGAACAGAGGGGCAGGTCACCCGAGTCCTGCTCCTCCCCATGGTGGGCCTGCGATTGTGCAGAGGGAGAGGTGTTGGGGGGGGGGGGGGGGGGGGGGGGTCTTCGGGCATGAAGCCTGCGACGTTCACGGCCAGGCCAGGGGAGCCGCTAGATGTGGAGCAGCCTCTGGCGGTCACCTTTGGCCAGGGGCCTGCCCTCTCACAGGCAGACGCTTGGCTGCCAGCATCTGCTCTTCCCATGGGAACAGGTAGCTGGCTGCACGGGGGCGGACGTGGCAGTTGGCCATGATCACTAATAAGAGACCCCCAAGCGTCTTGCGTTCGGCGATCTTGGCCCTCTGGGAGGGTAGTAGGTGGCATTTAAGAGCTGCTGCCTGTGGCTTGCTTGAGTTCTCGCTCTGCGCACTTCCCGGGAGGGCCCTGACTCACGCCCCTCTCAACATGCCCTGTTGTTCCCCAGCAGACCCGCACCTTTGCTGCCACATGGCCCGCGGTGGCGGAGTTTGAGTCCAAGGAGGGCGAGGCGGCACGCGCCGAGATGAAGAAGGTCTTTGCCGAGCTGAAAATGCCGGTGCCTGACGCGCTGGCGGCTGGCCGATCGGTGGGCGACCTGATGGACTGCGTGAACGACGCGTTTATGGCGGACCTGGAGCTGCCGCAGGACAAGCTGAAGGAAGCATACGCGCTGCGCGCCAAGATCAGCGACTCCTTTCGCAAGCAGCAAGCGGCCATCGTGCCCGAGTTCCGGGAGATCGACTGGGACAAGTACAAGAAGGAGCTGGGCGACGCGGCGATGGTAGACAGCTTCAAGGAGGCGCTGGACAAGACGCTGGCAGCGCCCGAGCTGAAGGCGCTCCCGTCCGTTGAGAGCCCCAGCCCGCTGCTGGAGGCGGTGGTGCAGGCGGAGAAGGACATGGTGGCGCTCGTCGACGCGGTCGCCAAGGAGGCAGACGCCGATGCGGTGGAGCTCAAGAAGCTGCAGGACCGCCTCGCCGCCATCAACTCAGAGATCGACCGCATCCAGAAGGGCACCGTCACGCTGGACGAGGAGCTTGGCAAGAACCCCGAGCTCGCCGCAGAGATCGATGAGGACATCCTCAACGACAAGTGGGGCGCATAGGCCAGCTAGCACCCCCCCCCCCCCCCCCCCCCCCCCCCCCGCCCCACGAGCAGCCACCGTGCTGCGCGATGTAAGCATCCACTCCCGTACCCTCTTATCCTGCCGGTACAGAATAGGCTTTCCATTGATCACTCTTACTATAGGCAGCAGCCAGAGGTCAGTGCGTGCCCAGTTGCTACTGCTCTGCGTGCTCGTCCACACAGGCCTACTCACTGCCAATCCTCTTTCCGCATCATGCATGAGCTTGTGATCTCTGAGCTCATTACAGATAGTGGAATCTTTTTAAATGAAATGGAATAGAAATTCCAAAAAGACACTCGCTGCGGCCAATTAAAAGAATTATGGTTGGGACTCTACGGCTTTGATATATTGGTTGTGGCGTTTGTATCAACTCAAAACGCCAGCTCTGCTTTGCGGACAGGAGTGATTAAGCCTGCCGTTCCCAGTATGGTAGGCCCGTGCTGCTAGGTACTGCGACTGGTATTTCCTTCACAATCTGCCCTGCAGCAGCAGGCACTCGTGGCGCCCTGCGCCTGCAGCTTCGTGCGCAGCACCGCATGGATGCTCCCACCGCAGCACCGCATGGATGCTCACACGGCGGTCTGGCCCGCAATGTAGCTCACGTAGCGCCCCATGCCAGCTGCGTCCCCCTCCGCGCACCCCTCTGCGCACAGCTCCATCTTCACCCCCATGCCCAGCGTGCGGTTGTCCACTATCTGCTCCAGCCTGGCCTCGTAGTCCCACACGCGCTGCATCCTCTGCGCGTGCGTGGCAGTGGCCGGCAGTCCAGAGTAGGGCGACATGTCCAGGATGTCCAGCATGGTGACCAGCAGGCTCCAGCGGTCAAAGTCCAGCCCAACACGGCCCACACCATGGCGCGCCTGCATGGTGGCCAAAGGCTGGTAGCCAGGCTGGTTGTAGCCAGGCGTGTAGCTGCCCACGCCTGTCACCAGCCAGGTCAGCGGCTCCATGCTCAAGTCCGCCGCACTCTCCAGCCCCTGGGCGCCCCCAAAGTCGATGATCTTCACGCTGCCGTCCGGCATGACAACCATGTTGTCGGGCTTCAGCTCGGCGTGCAGCATGAAGGCAGCCTGCACCGCCCCTGTCGCCCGCTCCATCGCGCGCATCAGGCTGGCAAGCCCAGCATGGTCCTGGCGGGCCCTCAGCATGGCGGCCTGCTTGTCCACACTGCGCAGGCCAGCCTCCATCACGATGGCGCCCACAATACCCGCACCGTCTGGCAGCTCCAGCTGCTGGTACTCCAACTCCAGGTAGGGCACCGCCGCAGCCCCTTCTGGCGTGGCTTTCATCATCTGCAGCTTCAGGCACTCGTTCTGCAGCTGCGTGCGGCCTGACTCTGTGGAGGCCATCTTGAGAGCCAGCTGGCGTGGGGCGCCGATGGGAGCAAGCGTGTAGCAGTCGCGGTCCTGGACCGCAAGGAACACCACCTCGCCGTAGGATCCCTGCCCCGCTGCGGCCTGGGCGCGGGGCGCCAGTGTGAAGGCGGTGTGCGGCTTGGACGCCTGCAGGTGCGCCAGCACCAGCTGATGCTGCAGGCGGTGCGCATCGGCGCGCTCCTGCTGCAGGCCCCGCTGCCTCTGCTGAGCGAGATCGGTCTGCTCCCTGAGGTCCTGCTTGAGCTGCTGCAGCTCCTGCTCCTGCTGGCGCTGGCGATGCTGCTGCGCCTTGAGGACGGTGCCTATGTGCTGGCAGCGAACCTCACGGCGGTCTTGGAGGTCCTGGAGGGCGGCCACCGTCTGGCCGAGCTTGGACTCGTTGTCCTGGTACTTGCGCTGGAGGTCATGGAGCAGGGGCGTGTTGGGCTGCCAATGAGGAGCGGCGCAGGAGGTGGCGTCCGCTTGCTTGGCTGATTGCTGTGGGGAAGCAGTGTCGGACGGAAAGGAGCTATTGGCCCTGGCGGTGGCAAGCTGGTGGCTGAGCGTGCGGATCTCGTGCTTGAGGGTGGTGACGGTGACCGCCATCTTGCGGACGGAGCGGTTGGAGCGCTTGCTGGCGGTGTTTGCCTCCTTGAGCTGGGTCTGGAGGGCGCGCTTCTGGATGGCGCGGACTTCCACGATGGCGGGCGGGAGTCGGTCCTGCGATCGTGCATGGCGAGGACGGGGGGCGTGGAGTGTGAGGTTGGCGGCAGGAATGTGTCAAAGTACAATACTCAGCAGTGCTGTCATAAATTGAAAAGTTTACTGCTGCTGATGATAAAACACAGGGCACGCCATCAGCGTAGTCAGCGGCCAAGCTACAGGCATGTAAGAGTTGAACATCAAAGTTCGTGTACGCAAATTGCATGTCACGTGGCTTTTGGATGTCCCATCAGCAACATATACTGCGGAATAGAACTCTTCCTTTTTTATTGGATAGTCCTTATGTAGTAGGATAGAGCTACCAACTGGCCCTAATAATGGAATAGTCTCTCACTTTACTATCAATTGAAAATCACCGCGTGCTCTAGTAAGTAATGATGCGGATATGTGATAATAGTCACTGTAAATGCAAGGCAGTAGTCTGATCTAGTAATATTTCAAAATCTGAGGATCATTGGTCGCTACTATATCTGACAGGTAGATCAGTGACATATTTTTCACGCCGCAGATACTCGTTCAGGTATTAGCCCGGCAAGTCTGTACGCGTAGTGGAGTTGTTTCGATAATATGTGTATGATTGTGTGGGTGTGTGTGTGTGGGTGTGCGTACAGTGTATATGCGTGCGAGAATTGATCAAGACCTTCGCGACACAGTCCTGGATAGTATTTAGCCGCAGTCTCTTACAGTCTACAGTGAATCGATGGCATATAAAGTCTGCCCGCCGTGTCATGCTACATTATAGCACACGTTCTTATTTAGCGCGCTATATTTAATGTCGGACTTGGTACCCGCTCGTACTACACTGGCTAAGTTCAATTCGGTTCGATGATTTCGCTTGGGCCTTATTGGGGTCGGTACTCTATTGTTTAATTGCTCCTGGAGCTGCGACGACAGGCGAGGCGCCGCAAGCGGGTGAGCTATCACATATATGACGAGGTCATTTTGGGCGACTATAATACTGCTTAGTCTACTAGGTGATTTCCTAGGCATCTGAGATGGTTGGTACCCCTTACAAGACATTGCGGCGCTCGTCTTGATTACTTTGGATAAACTACAAGAGTATATATAAATAAGGACTGCCTGGGACCCACGTAAAACCCGTGGGCTGCAGACGACGAGGGCTGCCCGAATGCACGCATTAAATTTACCCACTGATTATGTATTCCCCCTGTCGGCCATGTATTATCGGCCAACCCCAGGCACCCGGCGGCCAGCCCGCAGCGGCCGCCAGCGGACAGCCCTCTGCGCCCAGCGGCCAGCACCCAGTAGTGACAGCAACCACCGCCATGGGCCCAGAACCCGGCATAAATTTGACATGAACATGTGTGTGTATGTGCGGGGGGCGGGGATGCCTATGATATACAATTATTTGCTGGAAGCAATGGCAATGGCCTGCAGTATCGGAACATGAACATAGAAAGATGTGTTACCTTTGGGCGCTTACGATATTACAAAATGTAACCCCACAGCGATATCCACCATTATCAACCCAGACCTCTAACATGCTGTGGTTACTGACATGCAGTGTCGTTGGATTTCACTATTTGTGTGTGGGTTGTTGGGGTGGGGCGGGGGGGGGGGGGGGGGGGAGGGTAACGGTGCCGCCTGTCCAATGATCCACAACCCTTTCAGCAGAAACACCCCGTGTCTGCAGAAATATATATTGATTTGATGAGCGTTGGGACAAGCGGTTTTGCACGGCGACGCCGTGCTCACGTGTACATACGTGTGTACGTGTGTGTGTGTGTGTGTGTGTGTGTGTGTGTGTGTGTGTGTGTGTGTGTGTGTGTGTGTGTGTGTGTGTGTGTGTGTGTGTGTGTGTGTGTGTTGATTCGGTTGCTGGTTTTCATGTGATGCAGGAACCCTATGAGCAGGAACCCGTGTCAGCCAAAAAAATAAAAATCAGTGAGCCTGAGTACAGTTGCGCGCTGCATGGAGGCTCTCGGACGCCGGGTGTTTCGGCGCTGGCAAAACAGGCAGCTGGCGGCGGCCTTCCACGGTTGACTCGACGCCGCCAAGCACAGCCGCCACCTGTTCATCAATCTCAGCCTGCGACGCACTATAAACCGCCTGCTGGGCACGGCGTACCTCGACGGGCCCGGCGGGCTGCGCGCCGCCCGCCGCCGCCGCCGCATCCTCACACGCGCGGCCGCCAAGTCGGCCAATCGCACCTTCAGCACCATGAGCGCCTTTGACAGCTGGCTTTTCGGAGGGTGCCGCTGCTGACCTTGGTCGCAACATCCGCAGTGGGCGGACCACACATCGCATCCGCGGACCTTTTGGCTGCGGCGATAATACACGGACAGGGCCGCGATAATCTATGGACCTGCCGCGATAATACATGGACAGAAAAGCGAGCCGACGATAACACATGGACCGAAAAAGTGAGCCCAACGATAACACAGCGACGAAATTAGCCCCGCGATAATACATGGCCGACAGACGGGGGGATACATAATAGTGGGGCGGGGGGCATCACTGCGCTCCATCGTCGCTCAAATAATATTACATGAGCTAGCAGCAGAAGGCGATATCAGGGAATCACCAAAAAAAGGACAATCAGAAAGGTCTTCCACAGCGACTGCGAGGTGGAAGCAGCAACATGAGAAGACGCTGAATGGGCACGAGCCCACGCATCAGACTTGGCCATCTGCACACCGGCAGAGAGAATGCCGCCCAGGGTACCATGCACGCAAGCCGAGACCTGCCGCAACAACCCCCGCCGTGTGCGCGACAGGTGACGGCGGAACTCAGCAGGTTGGCTGGCGACAAAGTTCCGAAGTGCCTGAACGGATTGACCACGAAGGACGCATGAGGTCAGGGCGGAAGGACCGCCAGGGAAGTTGCGCACAGCCAACAGCACAGCGAAGATGTAGACCACCGTCAAAGCGGGCTTCCCGAGACGGCCGCGGTCCTCAACCACAAAAGGGTAGTACCGGTTAACACCCTGAACTGGGGCGGAAGACGCCCGGTCCGCTGCCAACTTACCATGCTCCGCCTCGGTCGCCGCAATGCCCGGGGTGCATCAACGGGGGTCGTTGCTCCAAGTGGGGGTCGTGGAGGACACGCACGCGAAGTCGATCATGTAATCGCACGCCGCCCCCCCCACCCCGCCAGCGTCAAGTCCGACGGCCGCAAGCGGTCCGCTGGGAGCAGCCCACTCGTCTCAAGGGTCAAGTCGCCGGCTCCCGAACGGCCGCTCATATCGTCGCTCATGTCATGCCTAATAATACTCTGCCAGCCTGTATTTCCGAGTCGCTAAATGGAGTGGCGATGCGACGAGCTTATTCAAAACGCGCCAAGGTGCGATATACAGGTCGACGAAATGTTGACATGAATTCGATGTATGGAAGCGCAGAGTGGTGCGTGTGGCCATCATATCACTACCGCTGGCGGCAGGCTGGGTGTACAGTGTTATCGAACTTTGTGCCCTACGCGTGACTCTGCCGTGGCGACGAGCGTTGTATGTAGTGTTATACAGCACGGGAAGTATTGTGACAGAAACAGTAGCCCCGGCGGGGCAAGCTTATTACCGGCTGTGCAGACAACATCAGATACGCCACGCTGCTGGCGGCGTATGAGGTAGCGCTGCTGCGTCTGGCCGAGTCGCGCCGCCGCCGCGATGAACGGCGACGACCGGCGCTGCTTTCGACGCGGGCGGCGGCGGCTTCGACGACGACGGGCGCCTCCGCATCATCGAGCGAGCTCCGGGATGAGAAGATGTGGTGGACGACCGCCTCTTGCTGCGTGGAGGGCGGTGATAGCGCATCCCTGGACAGCATACACAACTCGGCATTTCAGCCACGGCGGCGGCACTCTGCTCTGTCAGTATAATATAGGCTACCCGACGACTCGTCGAGTCGTCGACGGCCGTGCTCTGATGGAGCCCCAGCGCCGGCCAGCAGCTTGGAAGAACTACCTACGATCCGCTGTGCTAGTGTGCTGGCTGTCGGGCTAGTGGAATAGTACTTTAGGATTAAGGGTCGTAAACTACTGTGTGAGATTGTCGTCCGAAGGAATGTTATGATGATGTTACTATGTTCGCAGCGCAGCCGCGAGCCCGAGGCGGGGGGGGGGGGGGGGGGGGGGGGGGGGGCGGGGGCGCACCAGCCGTGTCTCGCCACGGGGTCGTTGGCAAGCGCGTTACTCAGGTCGAGAAGTGAGAGTGTCGCTTTATGCTGGGATCGTGCTGCAGTGGCCATGGTTAAGGTGTCCATGAGTCTGACGTAGCTGCTGTGTCGGCACGTAGGCGGCGCGTCGTAGGAGTTCGTCGCAGGCGGGCCGGATGGGCGGGCGGCGGGATGACGGCCGGGCGATCACACTGACGGCTCTGCAGGGGCGGCCGTTGGTCACTTGAACAAGCAGAGCAGGACGGGGTTTGGAAGACTGGGCACTACGCTTGACCTGGCGGGCGACGATGGCGTTGAGGTGTGTAGCCAGTGAAGCGAGGGCTGTTGTGAGTACCAGTACCGAGTAGGCTTGATGCGTGCAGCTGTGCTGGGCGGCTTTCCGAATTTATATATCGATTATTGACGCGGGCCACTATAATGCTGATGCCCTCTCTCATCATCAGGGCTCGCCTGCGCTGAGTGCCGCGAGCCGGCCTACCGTGCGGTTCCGGTGCAGAATACTGTGTTGTATTATCTTGGCCATCCCTACGTACGAGGCTGCGCGTTATGAAGCGTTGGAGGTAAAACATTCGGATGATATTGGTATTATTGATGCGAACTTGGGTATCCGCGCAAAATTAAAACACAACCATCCGTTACACTGAATTCTTAGCACAAGCTCAGCGACTATTGGCTTGAGCTTTGGCTGGAAAAAAAAGTGGTCTCATCCCATAATGTACATCGCCAGCGCGGCAAGGGACGCGGTCAAGTTGACTCGGGTCACCTCCTAGATCATCGCGTCTATCGGTGATGGGCAAACGGGGTGGGCCGAGGCCAACAATACACCCCACACTCTGGCGGGCTGCCTAGCCAGCACCGATGCAGCTTGCATGCAGTGCCTTCGAAGATCGGCTGTGTCCCTCACCGGCGCCAGGGTGGACGTGTTTAGCCGTCTTTTTGCCGACAGGCATAGGAAACAAGTAGGGATATCACATGTGAACGAGCACGTGGTGACTTTGAGCTGTGGTCGGTTTCCTGCAGCGTCTCCTAGTTGCAGCCCTCTGGCGTGTACTTGATGCACTCATACATAATACACAAAGGCGGCGGGGCTGGTGAGCTTGGCTGCGCAGGGTCCCCCCCCCCCCCCCCCCCCCTCCCCCCCCAGCGGGGACGACCTCTCCCTTGCGGAGGTTTGAGTCACTATGAGTATCCCCAGTTCAGTTGTGACCTCGCCCTGTACCTCATCTTCGCTTCGGCTTGGGGCGTGCTCCCCCTGGAGCATGCGTGTGGAAAGTTCGTGCTGCAAGGGTGCTGGCCCATTAGTGATACTGAAAGGAGCTGCATGCATTTCGGCACTTGCCGCGCGTGGACCTGAGAGGAGTCTGTCCCATACGCCCCACACAAAACGTATAGCGCTAGCACATGTAGCATGTCTATTCATCGTTAAGCACAGGTGGCGCACAAACACGGGTGTTGGCCATAGAGAAGACATAATGTTGTTGAGCTACAGGTGCCGCCGCAGTGACCTTTAATTAGACTCTCTGGGGTTGCTTTGCGGCATTTCCATAGCTTTGCAGCATATCATTCGTTGCACACCCCTGCACATAAGTTTGGGGTCCCTTTTCGGCAGTCTCAAGACTTCAGAAGTCTAGGGTACCTGAACATAGGGTATATGAGATGAAACCCTGGAATCTCAGAGGGTTTTATAAAACCTGCATGACGAGTGGCTCAAACCGAAGACCTTTGACTAGGGTGTCACGCTGCACTTGGTGCGTGGATGGGCGTCGCCTGCAACTGCACCAAAACTAGGGTCGGTATCACGCACACGCCGACGCGCGTGACTAGACAACCAAACGGCGGGATGGCCATGAACGCGTGAGGACACACATTGGCGAGGGGCTTGGGTGCATTTGGTTGGGGTGCAGCCGTGTGGGCGGCGGCTAGTACATGTCGCGTTGCGATACTGGCATGGCATCAGTGTTGGCCACGCTCAGCAACACCCCCTTGGCTTTAAAACGCTGTAACTTCTCAGAGTCTGCCCAGAAAATTATTGTAAAAATACCACGCAATTTGCTCGTTCAAATTTGCGTCAAAAACAATCTTCCAAAATCAAAAAAAGTTTTTGGGTCCCCGGAAAAGTCCCAAAGATGATCATCCAAGTTGCCCCTCGCTGCCTCATGTGCCCACCCATGTCGGGCGCGTGGCTTTGCGCCAAGTGCGTGTCTACGCCCCATACTCCGCTGTGCGAGAGCGTTATGTGTGTGGATGACCACGGACCACCAACACTTGGCATGTGCCGCATCCTAGCGATACACACATCTACCAGCCAAAATGCCATTTTCCACGGCATTTTTGAAGCAATTTCATATTTATTAAAGTCCACGCCCCTACCGCGCCACCCCGCCCACGAAACGGTGCAGCTGGCATTCCACCACGCGCCCCCATAGTAGAGCATCGCCCTACGCCATCGAGCGCCTCTCCTACGTGCGTTCGCCACAGAAACAACCGCATTTTCACCCCAAAACAGCTCCTCACAGTGGCCAACTTGTCGTTGGGGTGTCATGTCGTGCCTATAGCGACATGCTGTCAGTGGCCTACACGCATGGTGTGTGCAACTTATGCCAAGGGCCGTATTCCCCTAGTCTTGTGCGACGAGTGCCGCTATTGCCATAGGTTTGAACGGTTGGCGCAACCCACAATATTTCTAGCGCCAACGCATCATGCATTGATTTCGCGTTTTTTAAAGGGCGCCCACAAATGGTCGTGTTGTCGCGCGGGTGAGTATAAAGCGCACAATAGGCGTTTGCCCGAACTATTCCCACTGTAGTTAGCATGTATGCACATGCAGCCGGCGTTATCCTCGCCCATGCATGCGCTTTGCGATCGAAAATGCAAAACGGACTTATGTGGAGGGGTGTATATTCCATTACTTCTGGATGGGCGACGGGCAAGCACCTTCTTATGGTATTTTTTTTGGCGGTGCGGCGGCACCCGTAGCTTACCAAGAACATGTACGCTTGGGAACAGCGTGGAGCTGGTAGAGGCAGTTGCGCACAACATGCGGTGAAGGCCATAGAGCGCGGGGGTGGTCGACCGTGCTACATGGGGCCCTGGTTAGTCTGATACGGCTTCGCCGCTTTGCTTGTGCTCAGTACCGCGCTATCCTGCCGGCAGCAAGCGTCCATGTGTACATGTGCCGATTCAGGTATAAGAACTACGAATGTATGCCTCAACTTTGGGCTACATCCGACGAAAGGGGGCAGTTGCTATCGCTTCGGTATATGTTCATCTATATTTGCTCTCCGGCATGTAGCGCGGGTCTCATTCGCAAAGCCCGCATATATCACGTCGGCACCAACGCATTGTTGTAATCATGGCAGCCATGAATGGAGAAGCTGTGTCACAATATGCATGCAGGAACAAGCGCCAAATCATAAGACTGTCCCCAGGCCCACTCTCGGTATGGTACTGTTGCTTCTAATTTTCATGTATTTGTCGCCGCTGTCCCCATTGCTGATTGTGGGGGAGATTTATTCCCTCATCTGCATAGGGTTAGTAGTAGGGGTTATACTTTTTTTGCGGCCGAGAAGACAGACATATCTTGGCTGGGCCTCTCACGTCCTTGTAGAATGTGGCTTAGTTTGTATTCGATCTCAACTATGAGGATTCCGTTTTATGGACAGAAGGGGCTCAGCTCGCCACTTCCCATACATGGGACCCTCGTGATGCCCGCCACTGCAACCAGCAATATGTCCTACAGTCTCAGATGAGTGGCTATCATCAGCTTATGTGGCTGTCTCCCGCAGTGTATTGCTTTGTATGCGGTTCTGAGTACCCCTGAGTACCTGCAGTGATATGTGGACAGTGGCGGCACTGAAGACAAAGAGTACCCCGCCAAAGCTCCCAACGAGCTTTCGTGAGCATGAGCTGGGACCTGTGGTCGCGTTGCTTCAGCGCATCCTGATTGCAGCACTCTGCGGCATATCTTGAACTGTTTGCACACATGAATCTAGCGCACGGACGGTGGAAGTGCCTAGGCAAGGAGACTGCATCCGTGGGATGGGGGGACGACTACATGATGTGCCGCCATCTTGGTGTGGCAGCCACCAGCAGAGAACCGGGAGGATCATGCTCCGTGCTCTGCCGTCCTTGCAATATGTCATCGTCCCGGCTGCCACCAGGTAAATCCAGTCAGTCAGTCCTTACGCCTGTCCTTTCAGGGATGAACTCCATTCTGTGCTGGTACCCGCCCATTTACACTTACCTGCTCATGGAATCAGTGGGACGGTCCATTGATCGGTCTAGTAGTCTATGCGGTAGCGACAACACGATTCTCGGTTTGGAGTGTAGTGAATTGCGGCGCTGTCAAGGCCCGTAACTACCAGTATGTCGAGCCTGGAGTAGAGGTGCCAATAGCAAGGCGAGGGCAAGCAGGACGTAAGGGCCGCTATCATGTGTTACCTCAAGCTGGAAATCGTGCCCTTCTCTGTTCCGACCAGGCTGCCCCTTTGGGAGTTGGTGCGGGTGGGGGAGGGGGGTATGTACATGTGGAAATAAATCCCCCGTTTCTAGGCGTGTTGATGCAGTGCATAGCATACATTTATAGCAATATTTGATTTGCAATCCTCTGGTGCAGATATGACTGGCAGCTCGCCTCCAAGGCATCGCAATCAACTCATTGCCTTGCGCAAATACTGGATCTCGCCCAGTCTACGGATGTGATGGCCAGAAGCTCCTATGGTTGCAAGCTGATAATCTATAAAATGAAGCTTGGAGGGGCGAGGAGCGTAGGGGACCACTCGCATCCTGAGTCATCAATCCTGAGCGCCAGCAGCCGCCCCCTTGCCCTTCTTAGGGCCCTTCTTCTTGACCACCTGGCCAGGCTCGCCGCCGCCCTTCCCGCTGATAAGGTGCAGCGTCCTGCTGGACAGGAGCGTGCCGGCATCGTCCACGGGGTCGGGCTTGGCCTGTCGCTGGAAAAAGTCGCGCCGGTGGCGCTCTGGCGGCTCCTCGCCGCCGTCCGCCTCGCCGCGCTGAGATAGGACGCCATTGGCGACGTGCACGATCGGGCAGGCGAGGCGTCAGGCAATGCGAAGGGGGATGCCAAGTGGGGGATGCTTGGGCAAGTCACTGGGCAGCGGCGGAGTCACACCTTTCGCTTCCGCTCCTGCATGGCGGCGATGGCTTTGCCCTAGCAAGCAGGGCAGGCACAAAGGGCGGGAGTGACGGGCAGGCGTTGGGGGGCGGAGGGGGGAGGGGGGGATCAAAGGGGAGTTCCATTCCCACGCTGCCTCTGAAATATAAGTAGGGGGCGTAGGCACACCTGCCCAACTTGCTTGAGGTAGAAGTCGCGCTCGCGCTTGGCGTTTGAGATCTCGAACGCCATCTTCTGCTCGCGGATGGCGTTCTGGTAGGCTGTATGGGGGCAGTCGTTTGTTGAGGTGGCGGGGGATCAGAGGGGGAGAGGAAGGGGGGGGGGGGGGGGGGGGGAGTCGTGAGTGGATCTTATAGTTGTATACACATCTTTGCTCTCAACAGTTTAAGATCTGGTGTCTTATTGAGTACATTTCTTGTTCTTGCTTCATTTCTTCGTTTATTCACTTTTTCCATCAAATAATAACTGTCAACGATTTGAGTTTATATCAGTTTTGTAATTACTCCAGAATCATGTTGCGTTATTAGGATCCAAAAGCTCCTTAGGGGGGGGAGAGGGGGCTCACCGATGTCCTCCGTGAGGTGATGCCACTTGAACTTGGGCAAGTATTTTAGGCACCACAGGTCATAGTGAAATGCCGAGCGCCGTTTGCCGCCTAGCAGCGGGGGGGACACAGACAGGCATGTAAGCTTCTCGCGTAGGAAGTGTCTCGCCGGCGACATGCCCGCCTGCCAAGCACTCGCGGCGCAGGCACGCACCCATGGCCTGCCCATTGAGCATGAGCGCGACCTTCTTGGCCACTCGCTTATCACTGAACTCGATCCAGCCCTCCGTGAACTCTTTCCCGGTGTTGCCGCCCTTCTTTTTGCGAGACCGCCGCAGCGTGGGGTCTGCCAGGTGGCGGATGTGCAGGCAGGGGGTCAAGCTCAGGCCGCCGCTGCCTCGGTAACATGGCTATGTCTGGCCCGTGCCACTGCAAGAGGGGGGGGGGGGGGGGGGGGTGGGCTACCCTCGGGCGCCAGGTACAGCCGGGTCAAGTCCCCAAAACCGCTTAGCATCTGCTTCACCTTGGCAGGTTTCTATAGCGCAGAATGGGGAATCGCTTCTCAGTTTCGCTGAGCACCGCCTTCTTCCTGCCAACCACCATTCACGCCAAAGTGCTGGGCCGCGCACCATATGAGGCGGCACCCGGCTCATGTAAATGATGCCTGCGTGGAGGCGGAGAGCGTGCGCGTAGTTGTGTGTGTGTGTGTGGGGGGGGGGGGGGGGGGGGGGGGTAGGGGGTACAGGCTGAGTGCTTGAATTTTTTTCGTTTCTTATCATTATGCGGCTTCGGAAACATTTTAAAGTGATGCAGGGCGCAGGGGACGCTGGCTTGGGACTCGTTCACCGTGTCGGGTGCGATTTCGCGCGCCGCGGCAAGCCTCGGGAAGGCGCACCTCGCTTTTCTACGTCCGCCTTCACCTTGGCCGCCGCGCGCGCCGCCTTGCTCCCCGCCCGGCTGCGCCCCGTCGCCGCCGCCGCCGCCTCGCCGCCGCCGCCCGAGCCGCCCTCCTCCGCCCCGCTATCCCCGTGCTCGTCCTCCGACCCCCGCTCTTCCTCTCCCTCACCAGCCTCGTCCTCCGATCCCGGTTCTTCCCCCTCCGCCTCTTCACTCGCCAACTCCTCCTCTTCGCTGGGCGACTCGGCCCTCACCGCCGCTGCGGACGTATTTCTGGACGACTTTCCCATCGTGCCGATAAAAGCGCGACGGCGTACCCGCGTGTGGAGCAGGGCGGCAGGGGAGAGCTTCGAGGTCCCTGTGCCAGTTCCTTTGCCTTTCAATCGTAAGTCAAATACCGCACGGTTGGAACCCTGACCACTGACGGCCTATCGTCGCTGGGTTTGGAGATGGGGCTTTCGGCCGATGGGATGAGCGTGTGACTCTTCGGGAGGCGGCGTGGTGGACGGGGGGAGGGCGGGCGGGGGGGGGGGGGGGGGGGGGGTTCGTACCGACCTGGCGCGCTCCGCCGCCAATACGCAAGACAGACGAGGAGGGCTTTTTTTTCCTGGTTTTGAGCGTCGTGTGGAAATCTTCATATCGTCAACCTAACGGGTAAATTCTGTGATCTTTGCTCTTCACTTGGATCTTGGGGCGCGCGTCGTCTTCCGGTCATACGGGTGCGGAACGCGCCGCGACCGAGGCATGCGGAACCTCCTCCTAGTCACATGTCGCTTCAGGTCGAGCGGCTACTCGTAAGTGACAAGTGAGCGCCCGCTTGCCCCCTCCCCCCCCCCCCCCCCCCCCCCTCCCCCCCACACCCTCTTCCCTCCGTCCAGACTCAGACGCGCCCGCCCGGCCACAGCACGCACCGCAGACAACCAGCCAGCCAGCTCACCAGCTTTTAGCTGAAAACTCGTGGCGGTGGGACCCAGCAGGTAGATGAGTCGGAGCCCCCCCCCCCCCCCCCCCAGCAGGCCCCGACGCCTCCCACGACCTCTTCTAAGACAATCGCGCGCTGCCCCAAACTAGAACAACCACACCAGCCAGTCCCCACCAAACACATCCAGCAGGCTGAGGGTATCTACGCCATAGGTTTTTGGGTGCTGCAATGCTGTGGATCAGTGGCGAGTGGGCTCTCCGCGGTCATTGTAGGACAAGGAGAGTCAGGGGAAGAGAGGGGGGGGGGGGGGGGGGGGGGGCTAGCTCCCATATTGAAGCAGGGGGCGGGCGCATTGCAGCGCACTGTGAGAATGGTGGCCGCTTCCAGCTGTTGCCGCCCTAACCCCGCAGCTGTAGGGATACTGATCGCCTCATGGCTGCCCCTGACAGGTGTGGAAGAGCATCGTGCCTCCAGACGCCAGGCCAAGTGTGGCCGAGCGACGAAGTCATGGCAGGGGCCCAGGTATCCTAGCAAGTCACCCCAGCCCAGCCCAGCTCAGATGAGATGCGCCTTGCCGGTGCGAGCAGTTGGTGACATGGCTGTGCCATACGGACCTGCCGCGCAGAGCTCCATCCTGGACGCCGCAGAGGACCTGGGGCTTAATGCCGCACTGGACTTGGACCTGCTGTGGGTGGCGCAGGAGTATCTGAACGCGCAGCTTCCGGGTGGGTGACAGAGCATCAGGACACATCCGCATCCAACGGTCGCCATGGAACCATTGGGATTGTATTATGTCACGGAATCAATATAATAAAAAAAGTAAATATATGTGTAAGAGACCAATGAAGCACATATATATGTTTATACATCAGTTTCGCATCCTCCATCTACCATAGCCGGTATGCTAACCCCCCCCCTCTCCCTCCGCCACTAATTGTGGCCCCCCAGAGGGCTGGATGGCGGTGACCTACCCCGACCAGAGCATCCACTACATCAATGAGTCACTCAGGTGCAGCTTGTCGCTCCTCACACCGCAGCCTCTGAGCAGCGAGCGCAGTCTCCCGCCTGCGTGCATCCACTGGCACGGGTCGCTGACGGGAGCCCATGCTTCTCCCGCAGGGTGGACGTCACGGACAACCCCATCCTGCCACGCTTCAAACTGCTGGTGACCATAGCCCCCTCCAACCCCCCCCCCCCCCCCCCCGCCCCCCCCCCGTCGGCCCAGTTTCCAGCAGTGCCCAGGCTCAGCCCACGTGTGGGTAGATTGCAGCTGCTGGCAGGCTGTGTTGAGCCGCATCCTGCCATGGCGCTGCAGGCCAAGTTCATGCTTCGCTGGAAGGAGCGGCAGGAGCCGCCGGACGAGATGACAGTGCTGGAGCTGCTAGACCCCATCGACCGCGTGATGGACGTGAAGGAGATGGTAGACTTCATGGGCATCGACCCCGTCTCGGAGTCGCACCTCATGTGGCTGGCCAAGATGAACGTGTTGGAGGCGCTGCCGCACGGGTGGCAGGAGCAGGAGATGCCGGACGGCAGCATCGTGTACCTCAACCTGGATGAGGGGCGCAGCACCACGGAGCACCCCAACGACCGCGAAGTGAGCCGCCTCCTGCCAGCCATGCCAACAGCAACCGCAGCGACCGGCGCCACCTGACCTGACTGGATGTGGTGGCCGCTTGTGTGTGCAGTACAAGGAGATCCTGGTGAGGGAGCGGACCAGGCAGGTGCCGTACAAGTCGATCCAGCCCGACTACTACGAGTGGCCGGTGACGTACCACAAAAAGGCGGTGGACGCCAAGGGCAAAGAGCTCACTACGCCTGTCGTGCCTTTTACCGGCACCTACATCGACTTTTACGACATTTACGGCCGCCACTTTTGGTGCGCTGCTGTCCTCCTCCGCATCTGGATAACCAACCGCAACTCGGCCTTCTGGAGAGATGGCACAAGGGGGGGGGGGGGGGGGGGGGGGGGGGGCTGTGTTTTGAAATGGGCCAATACATGTACACGCATCTTCATTCTGGGAGTCTGTGTGCATACGCTGTGGTTTGCAGCCCCGGCAGCAGCAGTAATTCTGGTGATAGTGAGGCTAATTTTACGGGCCGTAAGGTCGTTTGGCAGCACCCAGGACGCAGCACCTGCAGCTGGATATGCAGCTGGATATGTGGTCCACGCCTCGGCATTGCTGGCATGCTTGAGAATCCGTTACGACCAGCACGATTCTGCGGGTTATGAGCACGTTGGAATGGATATGTGTATTGTGTATATGATCTTGCAGCGCCCATCATACGGATACTTGAACCATCAGAATACGCCCTGGTCTCCAGAGGGTATCATGCAAATCCAGGGTACTGGCCACTACTGTGCCACTGCACCTGCATTGCTGACCGTCATTGCGCTTCCCTGCAGGTATGATATCGTGACAGACCATGTCACGATGGATGTGATGGAGGTGAAGTACATCCCGGCGGTGATCACGCTGCAGCGCATCTTCCGCGGGTTCATCACGCGCCAGTACATTCTCAAGCTGGACATGACGGTGCGCAAGATCTGCAGGACCTGGAAGACCTCGCGGTTTCGACGTGCAGTGGAGGAGGCCTCCGCGCGGCGTCTCACAGCAGTGTTACGTATTCAGCGGTTCTTCCGCAACAAGCAGGTGCGGCTCTCGTTGCCGTGGCATGAATGCAACAGGTGCATGTGTGGTGTCTTGGAGCCGTAGTCAGAGGCAAATGAGTACAAAAGCGATGGAGCTAGTGCTGGCGTATGTATTGGGTGGATAGAGACATGGGCCGCTACTGGCCGGGGCTTGTCTAGACCCAGGGATTCGGGGTACAGCCGCGGTGCACAGGGGGCTGACGTCGTTGCGCTGTCTGTTGGCGCGGCCGCCGCGTGCAGATGCAGGTCGCGCAGAGCAGGTACTTGTATCGGCGGCTGGGCATGGCGGGCTCCCGGCCCGGCCGGCCTGTGCGGCGGCGCATCGAGGGGGTGGTGGCCTCGGGGTACAGCTTTGTGCGCGTGCGGAGAGCCGTCATCTTTCTGCAGCGCATGTGGCGGCAGACGCTCGTCAAGATGGCACGCCGGCGGTACGCGGAGGAGCATAGGGAGGAGCTGCAGGCGGAGGTGAAGGAGAAGAATTCCAAGCTCAAGTCGTTCCGGATGCTGCGCTCCAGGAAGAATTTTGGCGGCGGCAGCGACGTTTCGAGCGATATCCGAGTCAGCTAATGTGGACCCGCCGACCCGGCTTCACTATGCTGACACTGTGAGTGCGGTGTGGCACTCTTATGACAGCAGTTGTAACAGCAGAGCGCCTGCGGGCGTGCCCAATAACAGAAGGTTGCTGCAGATGTTGCCGTTGCAGGGTGAATTTCTGCCGCGGCCGGAAAGATACAGCCAATGCAAAGCGCTAAACGAAAGCTCTGCATCAATTGTAGCGGCACATATATGGAAAGTGGATGGTTACACTGCCGCGGGAGAGTGCATTACAGCAACACATCTGCAGTTGGTCCGCCTATGCTCACGCGTCTAGGGACCCCGTCCGGCTGTTGGCAGACACGCGAAGACGGTGGCGCCGGGCTGCAGCCGCACCGCCGCTGCGGCGAGTACCCGCACAGATACCTATCCTTTCGCACACCCCACGGTACACTTCGAACGGGTGCATGTGCCGGTTGGCGTGGGCGGCGATGGTGGTGTTCCAGCTGTTGTTTGCCAGCTCCACAAAGTGTGCGAAATCGGCGTTCAGGGTGTCAGCTACGCTGGCGTCGGTGGAGCGCACAAAAGGGAGACGCAGCACGGAGCGCGGCATCTTTGACTGCACGCTCACCAGCGCCGGGTTTCCTGCAAAGAAGGCCTCATAGACTGCGCGCGGATTATTGTCTGCCAGCGCGTAGTGCACCTGCCCCGCCGACCGGCACACGTGATCCAGCAGGTCTGTGTGCGTCACGCGGCCGTGCACTACAGCCCGGAGGCCGCGGGCCTCCACTTCGGCACGCAGCTGCTTTGCGTAATCGGAGCGGTCCTCGCCGCCGTAAAAATGCAGTGTGAAGTCGCCGAGCATCTGAGGGTCAAGGCGGCGGACAAACTCCACCTGGCCCTTGTGCTCCGTGTAACGCGCGACAAAGAGCAAATCCCGCGCTTTAACAGGGTGCTTTGACGCGCAGGTGGACAGTCGCGCCGCCGTTTCGAGTGCCACGGGCTTGAAATAGCTGTTGTCGCCAAGGACGTGCTTAAAGCCGTATGGGTTCTCGAAGAGCTCGTCCACCTTGCGCACAGGAAAGTGGACTGTCGTGGTGGAGGCCAATGCGGTGTC